>CAIGRN010107996.1:0-11871 GCA_903798345.1 Fraxinus anomala | reverse complement strand
TTTTCTTTTTTTTTTTTTTTATATTACTGCTTTTTTTTTTTTTTTTTGCCACGAGCCGAGCCGGCTTGTGATTCGCATTTTACATGAGCTCAGCAAGCAGCTAGGCAAATTGACAAGGCTCGTCTAGCGAGCCGGTCTGCTCAGCTCGTGTTAGGGCTCCTTTTTGTCGAGTCGCTCGACTCGGTTGCCACCGCTAGTCATGCTCTTCAGGATCAATAACATATTATTACTTGAAATAATAAATTGTATAAGAATTTAGTCTTCAGGAATAAAAACATAATTTTTAATTATACCCTTAGAAAGCAAGTAAAATATAACTAAAACATAAATAATAATATGCTACTTCAGGAGCAACAACAAATTATTATTAAGAAAACATTAACTCTTCATAAGTATATCTTCTATGAGAATCTAACATTTACAAAGTCGTGCTTCTTCAGAAACAATGTGACAATATTATTGTGGAATATTGAAAATTAAATTACACTATTTAGGAGCAAATAATATTATTTTGAAATATTAATTATAATGTTGTTCAACAGGAGCAACAACATGATAGATTATCAATTTATAATTTATAATAGAACATTTAAATTTATTTAATCATGTTAATAATATTAATTACCATACAAACATGAATATAAATTACCAAACATGCATTAGGAAAAAAATCTTCATATACCGAATTTAATGTTAGAATAAAATTCACATTATTAAATATAGTTACGTATTTTATTAAATTAATTCCCGTGCATGTCAGCGGCAACATGACAACATCTGCATAAAGAAAAATTAATTGCCACAAATAATAGTGAAAAATTCGGCAATGGAAAATAGAGAATTCAACGTATATAAAAACTTTAATTGGACATTCACTTCGGACCCCATTTGGATTGCAAGCTTGCTGAATTGAGTATAGATATGTATAAAAAATGTGAATTGAAAATGGATATGCATATAGAATTATATGAATGGCAAATGGCAAATATTTTTATAAATATGTGCTGCTAATGCTTGTGTTGGTAAGCAAAAATAATTCATACATATGTATATAAAAGAAGTTCATATGTCACCAAATTAATTTTGGATGATTATTTTTATATTAAAAAAAATCGTTACCTTCTAACTAATTTACTTTAATTTTAAGATAATCGCACTGATAACATATTATAAATTAGAGAAAAAAAAATAGAAATAAGTCAATAGAATTTTGTTTTTATTAATAATCAAAACCCCATATTTATAGAGAAGAATTAGGGATATAATAATAATAAAAGCTAGGGGTAAAGAAGTATATTAGTCATTCACTAATATATATATATATATATATATATATATATATATTATTTACAAGAAAATACTTTTTTTTTTCCTGTCTTTCAAAATCTTGAGACAAATGGAAAACAAATAGTGAGATTTGATATTTGTAATTTCTATTTAAAAATTAGTACGTGAACGATTTTACAAAATTCATTCCTCAAATATCTTCATATGGCATGCGCTAAAGAGAGATTAATGATCTCGGCAAGAATCTCTTTAGAAATGGTGGTATTTGGCCATAACACTACCATTAAAAATCATTAATATTCTCTTTAAAATGTTATAATTTAATATGCTACGACTTTTTTAGAAAGTCTGTGTCGAATGCCACCAAGTTTAAAAAGTTTTAATTGCTACACCTCTACTTTTTAAATCTCTAAAAGTCTAAAATGAATCCAGTCTCAAGAGTTAAAAACAAATCATCCACTAAAATTGGTAAATTACAACATATTGAGACTTCCGTCAATGTTAAAGAAAGATTGATGTCTTAGCAGTAGAACTGGAAAAGATCCCATTTTTTTCTCAAAAGTGAAAACCCTTGTATTCGTCTTTCTACATTCTTCAGTTATATTCAAGAATCTAGACGAAGTATTACTTGTACATATTTCATCACAACCTGCAAAATTTAAAGGGTTCAAAAATCACTTCACTTTAAGAATGGTTTGTTTATAGCAGCATGATCAAAACTATTTCTGCTACATTTTGATCATCGGAAGCTTTTCACAGTGCAAAAAAGGCATTTTGTGATGCTGTCACAGACTCACAATGCCAACAGTCATAAAAAACTGTGATAGAACTATTTATTAAGCTCATGTTTGATACAAAATTTTTTTTAACTCATTTTTCTCCAAAATCAATTTTAACTACACATTCTACCAATAAAATAATTTTACATATAAACCCATAACTTTTCCCTATTTTTTAACCACAAATCCTACAAAAAAAAAAACATTTATCACAAAATATATTCTCAAAAAATCTACATTAAACAGGTTCTAAAAGTCACCAACAAAGAATGCATTTGGTATTATAAAATTAGAACAATAACAGTGTAAAGTAACATGCATTCTAGTTATTTCCCTAACTGATATAAATATCATATTGATGATATGTTTACATTTTTCTTAAACTTTGATCTGTCAATGGCATAATGTAGATGAGATTGATACTAGACGTTAAATGCAATAATTTGTACAAATGAAACGAGAACCTGTTGCACCAGCTTTATGCATCATGCCTAATCGGCTCTAAGAGATTGTTACGTACACAACAGGCTCTAAGAGCAAGCTTGAAACCATTTGCTGATACGTTTACGTGGTTGACTAACTTTGTATCCTGAAGAATTGTCAAGTTCCCCATCACCACGGATAGGGTGACATCCAAAGTATGACGACCGATTGAATTTATCTGCCATGGAGGATTTATATTGTAGGAATATAGTTAGAAACAAAGAATGTTATCGGATAAATTTATGCTGGAAATGAGATTCATTAATAGACTATACCTTTTAATATTGAACTGAGAACCTGTTATACCTGTTTTATGCTTTGAGCTTAATCCCATCTGATCTTGCAACCCCTGGCTTTTAGGGTCTCGACTATTTCTCGAGAAAGTAGACGTCTAAGAGGAGCAACCAATTTCAACTTTTTGAGCCGTGCAGAGCAGGCTCTAAGAGCAAGCTCGAAACCGGTTGCTGTTACATTATTAAGGTTGACTAACTTTGCATCCTGAAGGCATGTCAAGTTCCCCATCAGCATGCATAGGCTGACATCCGATATTTGACAGCCGCTTAAATTTATCTGCGAACATGAATTTATATTTGTAGGAATATATTAAGAAAAAAGAAAGTTACAAGACAAATTTATACCTGGTTGTACATAGATACAAAGAGATAATATTCAACTTCTAAAAGAATAATAACACCAACAATGATTAATCATATCTCTGTAAACACCCCATCGCCTGGCATTATGTTCCACTGCCATTCCTAATCCCTATACTAATCTACAGACGAGCCAAAGTGCATGAGGGAGTACACATTAAATAATCAGTGAACAAAACAATCTTTTATTACGACCAAAAGTACTCCCAAAACAATCTGCCCCACATGTTGAACAGTGACTAGATCATATTACCAAAGGAATCACGAGTTGCAACGCCTCTCGAGTTGCTAAGATCACATCCGATGTGCGATTTTTATTACCTACGAATAAGCTATTTACTTGGTTTCAGCTTCAATGAGAGGAAAACAGTTCCTTGTAAGTGGGATGTTAGATAAAAATCTCGACATCATATGATGGGAGGATGTCTTCTCTGTCTTGATGAAGCAAATCTTAAATGCATGGGATTTTTAAAAAAACTAAATTCGGCATTATAATTAGCCCTTGAAGTCATCTTAAACATCAATTTCCTACAATCAACCTGTTGTGTTTTTCCCGTTAGCACACTTATTTCTATGTGCCTAGTGTCTTTTTGGTTTGACAAGTGTATTGATACTAAGTTATGAATGATCGGAATCCGATATCAATACATTCAAATCGATCCCTAGGTGTGTTATGCACTTGATAATTACTCGAGTCTTCCAACTTGAGAAACTGACTAGCTTGACCATTGCAAATCCGTCTAATAAAGTAGAAATTATTCAGTAACTACCAAGTTACTTTGTTACAAGAATATTCATCATTTCTATCCCCGAGTAAAGAGGAGAGGAGTCATCTCATTGATGTTGGCTCTCCAAAGTATTGAGCAGTTAAAATTTAAACCAAAATTAGAAAAAGAGCTTGGAGTTGATTGACACTCTTTTATCTAAGTTTTTATTTAAAGTAAGTGGGTTCAATAGTAAAGACATTCTGGATAAACCTAGCAGTTCGAAGATTAAATCCCGTTTGCCTCGAAAACTGGTTTATTACAGCATCTTTATTAGTCGAATAATTGAATATTGAATTAAAAAATCGGTAAAACGATATAGTTCTTCATTTAGAAAACTTTTGACTCAATTAGAAAGTTTACATGTGCAAATTCACAATGTAAAAATAGTACCTGCCGCAAATTTCTGGAGTAATAAGCAAGAGCCCAAAATCCAGAATCGTCAATGTTCTCACAATGTTTTAGATCTAATTCTGCAAGTCTCCTGCATCCAGCTGCAAGTGCTCGCAAGCCGGTACCCGTAATGTTTGGAAGACCACGCAATTCTATCTCTGAAAGTTCTTCTAGACAGCCTAAATATTCCATCCCTCTATCAGTTACTGCACTGCAGTAAGACAAGATTAGCTTTCTCAATTTTCTGCAACCAACCGACAAAGAAGCTAATCCGTCATCACTGATTCCCAGACACCTGCACCAAAATTATCTGAAGAGTAAACATAAGCATTCCCCATGTACATTGTTAATTGAACTGGAAATTATTCACCTGTACAAATCGAGTTCCCGAATCTTTGGGCAATTTGAAGCAATATATGACAGCCCCTTGTTCGAAATGTTAGTGCATAGTCCAAGTTTCAAGCATATAAGTTCTGAACATTTTGACAAATATCTTAGTCCTGCAGAGGAGAAGAAAGAGAAGTGTAAAGAGTTCAAAACTAATGTTCGACCACCAGGAATGGCTCTTTACTTCTTCGTCGTGCAAGAAAACTTTCTTTAAAAAGGAAATCGAGTAATGGAACTTCAACATATTTTTGATAGTTATTGTTCTTGAATTGCAAATGCTGAATCAGAAAGGTGTTACAAATTACCAATGTCATTAATTCCAGAACAATCCGTTAGATCGATCTCCTCGAGTAAGACACAATGTGATCCAAGATACTCAAGACTCTTCTGACTGAGCAAATTGCAACACTCTAACATCAGACATGAAAGATCTCGACAAGACTCTGCTATGGCTCGTATTGCCGAATCAGTGAGGTCACTGCAGCATGTCAGATTGAATACCTTCAAACTAGCACAGCCAGATACGAGCTGAATAATGCCCATGTCTGAGACTCCTCTGCATTTTCCCATCCCAATTTCAACCAAAGAATTGCAATTGACGCCGATATTTTGGAAACTAGAGTCAGAAACTCGTGCCCCATCAATTCTAAGTGTGCGCAGCTTCTTGAGGTCCTTAAACTGGTGAAGAAAAGTCACTGGGATCTCCTGGTGAATCGAAATCCATTATTTAGACCTCAGTATTTGAATCAGAGAATTTCGTAAAACCTCAGACATTTAACGTTCAACAGAACTTTTACTCACGAGAAAAGAGTAACTAGCATGAAGTTGCAACAAACCACTATGTGCCTTGATTACTGAAACCAATGCAGATGAGCTCAGTTTGTCACACCTTGATATATCCAGTACCTGGGCATCATACAAGAATTATTTCAATAACTTCATTCTGCAACTTAGTTTACCCATTGACAGGTTCCAATGTAACAAAATCTGAAATTTACTCAAAAGTAATGCAGTCACTGAAAAATTAAAACTCTACAAAGTAACTACCCGATACCCCAAATTTGGGATTACAAATTGTTATGAATATGTATGTTTTCCAGCAGAATCAAGAATATCATCAAGGACCAATTTGACTTAGGAATTCTCGCATCGTCAGCATGCAGTTGAAGAAAAATGAGTTTTCTGGAGCTTAAAACATATGTAATTAGAGGAAGCCAAATCATATTCTTAAATAAAAATATCAGTCAATATCAGAGTGAATATTTTTCATCATCGAGCAATACATAGAGACAAATAACAAAATGAAAAGTAACAGAACAAGGACAAGGACAAATATGAAGAAGGCAGTGATCAAAGCAGTCAAAGGGGATTTATTTGATTAAGTAAACTTCAGAACTTTTCGAAACATATAAGTAGAATCACAACGACATCTGATACAAATAAAAAAGAACAATTGAACATCCAATACAAATAAAGAGAATAATTGAATAGTTTAGGAGGATTACTACGAATAGAAATGAACTTATAAGTCATTATGATAGAAGATATTTTACAATTTCACTAATAAAAGATCTACTAGCAACTTGTAAAGCCAAATATGTGTGTAGAGAAGAATTATGGTTGTGTAGAACATAATAAAACAATGATTCCAAGTTCAAAGAATGTAAACATGTCCATTTCATGTGATAAATTTCAATACAAGAACTCTCAAAAGAACAAACACATGTCATACCCTTCTGTTATCTGGAAAATTGATGTAAAAGATTGAACCCAGAGAATGTGATTTGAAGAGAGAATTTCACCTCAACAGTTGGAAACATTAAAAGCCACTGTAAATTGATTGAATGGATATCCGAACTTAGCAAACAAAACATTGTCCAAGAGAATATGCCATAAAATTCAATACACCATTGGTTGTTCAACAAAAAAAGAACAATTTAGGAATGCAATGTTGTTACTGGTAATTACGTAATTGCTTCAAAATTTAAGGATGAAAAAACAAAGAATTGGCTCTACAAAAGAGGATTAAACTTTCCCAAAATAACATTCTTAATACTTTTGCAGAATCTTCGGAAATTCATAATTTCGTGGTAAACCAAAATAATATTTCTATGGTAACCATGAAGTACAACGTACACATCGTAGATAGCATATGTACCATTCATTTATACTGACTACATTTATGTCATTCCAAACTAAAACAACTTATATGTTACTCTTACAAATGAAAAAGACCATGTGGAAATAATATTGAAAGAGAAATCTCGTTGTTATGTTGGAGATTTGAATACAATGTTCAAGTTATAAGGGTCTATAAAAATACAGACACTATAATTAATTCAAAAATGATTCGGCAATTAAACTGAAAATGGTAGAGATTCAAATAATGAAAATATATTTGTAAAAAGGACTATGCCCCTATTTGGTGGGAATTAAAATCAGATGTTTAATTGATTTTAATAGAAGTTGATAAAATATGTGATTGAAAAGTTGTAAAATCCATAAAATATATGGTTAATATTAATTGTTAGCGTTGACTTAAATTAAAATCTAGATTTTAATCGGTACCAAATAGGGATTATATTTCCAACATTCCAGATAGGCAAGAAGATCTCGTCCACTCAAACATTTCACCACGAAAAAAGCCGAATAGGTAATCATAAAAGAAAAGTCAGAAATTTCAAAAACCGTGCTTTCTAAAGAGAAATATGAGAGATGTCCAATGTTATATTACTCTATTTGGGTAAGAATCGTACGATAAGTAAATTTATTACTTTTAAAAGATTTAGACCATGTAAATTTCTTAGAATTGCGGCATACTTGTATCAAGAAACTGTCATTAAAATATAGTCTAGAATTTTTTAGCAAAAGAATAATGAATCGACTAACTACATCACCCAAATAGTAATCTACATGGAGCTGGTTTAAAAGTTAAGAAAGAGAAATGTAGAATTGCTATTGTATGTACCATGCCAATAAGAAGTAGAGTTATGCATGTTGAGGACAAAATTTGAATAAGAAAATGTTTCCCCCCTCCAATTGTTTAAGTAGTTCAATATGGTATAAGAGGAGACGGGCACATATGGGACAAAATTTAAAGTGTCTGCTTAAGACATTTTAAACTTTCAGACCAGCCCACGAACAATGCTTGTCTAGAGCAAATACAACACACATGAAGAAACAACACTTACACATAGATACACGTATTAAAGTTCCAATGAAGTTCTGTATGAAACTGTTGATCCATTGAAGGAAATACAGCTGATTTTCATTACAGAACATAAAAAACAAGAAACACCAAAGCAAAAGATTGAACTATTTCTTGAACCGTTCAATAAAAATTTAAGCATAATCATGGAGAAATAGCTAACCTGAAGTGAAGGGCATCCTTTGCCAAGGTAACGCAATCCCATGTCATTTACTAAACCACACCCCACCATTTCCAACACCTCCAACCTCTCCATTCTTCCGATTGCGCATAAAGACTCACTCGTAACCTTAAACAAACCAAACCACCCACATTTCAATTAACCTTAATAAGAACATAAAACCAAAAACACATTTTTAAATACATACACGTACATCTGTTTAAATAACATAAATGACACCTTCAAGTATGAAATATTGAGGTGCTTCAATTCAGAGCATTTCTTGGACAGAAGTTCAACCCCAATATCAGTTACTTCAAAACACCACTTCAGACTAAGGCTCTCAAGGTTTGGACAACCTACGACTATTTTAGCCAATCCAACATCAGTAACATACAAGCACTTGTCCAAGTTCAGTTCCCTCAGGCCTGCGAGGCACGACAGCGCCACCGCCTCCCTGTCACCGAACCCACAGCAGTATGACACATCAACGCTCTCCAAATTGCCAAAGAAACCAACAACCATTTGCAGCCCGGGGAATCTCAACCCGGTGCACCGACTCAGATTCAAACGTCTTATCTTCGCAGCCCAACTGGATGAACCACTATGGATGGAGGAAAGCAAGAGTGGGATCGCAGCATCATCGAGGCGGGGGCAGACGGAGAGGTCGAGGGAGTTTAGGCAAGGGAATTTCACGAGGAGGGTTTTGAGGAACTCGGGCCGGAGGAATCGGAGGTGGGTCCGATGAAGAGAGTCGACCCGGTGGAAGATCTTACAGGTTGAACGGAAGGATTTTCGATCAAAATCATCGTTCAAAAAGGAAAGGATTTTCAAGAGGAGATCATCTGTGAGAAGAGTGAGAATCAAAGCGGATTCCATCGAATTGAACCCTTAAAATCGGCTTGTAAGGGATAGTGTGAAAGTGACTATAAACCCAAAAGTCAACTCAACTCAACTCAAGCTTGCACGGATACAAGAATTCAGGTGAGGGCACAGAGAAAGAGGAGGTGAAGTAGGAGAAGCTGGTGGTGGAGGGTGGCGGAGGAGAGGCGGAGACAGTGGACGTGAATGTTTTGGATGGGTAGTGCCATATTTTTGTGTTTCAGTGGTGGTGTTCTAGGTTAATATCGCAGTACAAAACCATGAGAGATGGAGATAAGCAGTTGAATGCGATCTACAGAATTGAATGATAAGTGATAATATATACAGGGAATAGCTACTGATGTATAAGTACGAGAGAGAAGCATAGATCCAAAGTACATTGAATTTTATTATGCTAAAATGTGGACAAGTGGCACGGACACATTATTCTCTTCATATTCGAGTTATTGTCATAAATTATACTAGTTAAGCTCTCGTTTGACTCTCATTATTCCAAAAATTTATACTGCTATCTTATTTTCAATCACAATCTTTCATAAAATAATATTATATGTAAATCTAAATTTTCTTCTTTTTTTTAACCGCATATTCTCCCAAAAAAAACTATTCCAAAAAATAATTATCACATAATGAGAACCAAACAGGGGCTAAATATAAAATATGCGCTAATAAAGACATCGTTATAGGAGGATGATGGACACTCTATGCAAACACAAAGAACCTCAAGCATTGAATTTACAAGACAAGTGAAGAATAATGAGCATTGCGTGCGAATACAAAATATCTTAAGAGCATCGAATTTACATACCATGACAGGTAGAGGATGATGAACACTTTGTGCAAACACGAAATATCTTGAGCATCGTATTTATAGACTATGATGAGGGGAGGATGATTGTCACTGTGTGCGAATACGAAATATTTCGAGAGCATCGAATTTACAGATCATCACAAGTGGAGGATGATGAGCACTGTGTGCAAACATGAAATATCTCGAGAGCATCAAGTTTACAGATTATGACAAGTGAAGGATGACAGTCATTAGGCACGAATATGAAATATCTCGAGCATAAAATTTACGAACCATTACAGTGATTAATATCTCTTTTTTTTTTATTTTAGTTAATATCTTATGTGTCTAAGGTTAAATTGCTTTTCACTATCTTTTAATCTATGTTTAGTTCATGTTTATAATCGGTCTATAAATATATAAGTCAATTTATCTCCAACATTTTTAGATTTTCAAAGCATTATTTATTTATCTATCATTCATTTTTATCATTTTATTAAAACAATTTATAAATATTTTCCTGATATATTATTTCTATTGTAACATTTTGGTACAGATGATAAAATTTTACTAGAATCCTCTTATTTGGCGAAGGCCACAAGATGTTGCAAAAATTTACATTATTAATAACTTTAAAAAAAGAATATCTTTCATAAATTAACTTTCATTTGTCCTTTGCTTCTCGTGAGGAATATGAAAAATAAATAAATTGCGAAGAACGTTAGAATGGTGAAAATCTGGAATAAATACTGGGGGGAAAAGAAAAAAAAATAAAAAATCAAGTAGTTAATTTGGGCCCTTGGGTAATGCAAATATACGTCATGGATGATGATACATGTACAACCATTTTACAGGGTATAATTTAATAATATCGGGGGAATACGATTCGGTCAAAAAATTAAGTCAAACTCTACCACCGTTGATCTTAAACACGAGACAATCCAATGGAAGCCACGTGGTAGCGCGTGGTCTGCGTACGGGTATGTTGTACGAAAAGTCGTGGGGATTTTTATAAAAGAAGACCCTCTAGTGGGTCCCATTACCGTTGAAAAAACCGTACCTATCTATCAGCCGTACGATTTAGCCACTGCTAAAATGAAAAAAGAAAGGCTGACGTGGCTTGAAGAATTTGGACCACCTCATTTGTAAAAAAAAATTCTCAACTATGCAATTTTCCTTAAAAAAAAGGTAAATTTTTTTGAGGTCATCCAACTTGGACTGAAGTCTCAGTTGTGTCACTCGAAAAAGTTTCAATCTACCAAATTTAAATTTCATTTCAAATTTTATTCACTCCTTCATTTGCAATTGACAGGACTTGTGAACGTTAAAATTAGAAAAAATGCGCAGTAGGACTTATGTGGACCATGAAAATGACACGTAATCTAAATGTTTACATTTAATCATTTATTAAAACATGATTTCTTCAGCGTAATATATCATTGATATATGTTCAACTATATATTTGAATGGTTACATCTAGTTGAACCCCATCCTATATGTTATTCAATATAATTTTGACGTGCACAAGTGCGTCGATTGCGTGACGGGGATTTAATAGAGTGATTGAATTTGAAATTAAATTAGAATTTGTGACTTGATTGAGACTTTCTTGAAATTGGGTGACTTAGTTAAGACTTTGCTCAAAGTTAGACGATCTCCAATAATGTACCTAAAAATGATGAAAATTCAAGTCATGAATTTGAATATTTCAAAGATTCTATATAAAATGTATATNACGATCTCCAATAATGTACCTAAAAATGATGAAAATTCAAGTCATGAATTTGAATATTTCAAAGATTCTATATAAAATGTATATGATACGATGTTACGATAAAATTACTTACACTGCTCCCGAAGTCATGTAATGGCATGACATAAGTAAAATCTGGTCTTGTATTTTATTGATGAAACATTTCTTGGAACTAGTCACAGCTAAACGTGTGTTGCACGTTATTTTGAAATGTTTTATAAACACTGTAAAAATGATATTTGAAAATCAGTTAATATAAAAAATAGTTAAAAAAATTGTTTTTGTGAAATGAAATTTTTATACAATTCAATTATTTATTTACGTGTATGATA
>CAIGRN010107988.1:0-11334 GCA_903798345.1 Fraxinus anomala | reverse complement strand
ACTGGACGACGTTGACTAGTCAACGTCTGTCCGGGCTGAGCTTAGATTCTGGGTCCGCCACTGGAGGGAGTTTCTACTCGTCTTGAATTCTCTGAATCTTTTTCGAATTTATTTTATTTTATTTTTTACTTATATTTTTCAATTTAAAAATTATATATAAGTAATATTAAAAAAAATTAATTAAACATGCAGTAAATGGGATGTCTAATCATCCCCGCCTCCCGAAAATCTCTATGGGTTGGGATGGTAATGACTGCGATGCTTCGTTGCCGTCCATACACTACTTTACAAATAAAAAAATAACACAGTATTATTCTACAGGTAACAGTGTAACCATAGTTGCTGGCACTGACAACTACTGTTATCCATCTCTGCATCCAAGGATGACTATTGTCGATTTTATCTCGTAAGTAGATAGATCGTTATAAGTAATGAAGTAGAGTATCATCTCACTATAATTGATTATTGGCTATACTTTAATTAAAATGAACTTTTACAAAACACACATGGTTAGAATTTTCAATTAAAGAAATGGTTAGGAATCCCAATTTTTTCACTAATTACAGCGCTCGTGTTCAGTTCGTATTTTGGTTCAATTATTGTGTTGTCGGTCATTAAATCAAATATAAAATATTAATGTTCATCTCTCGAGTACTAGTTAACTTATCCTTAATTATCAAGTCTTCATCTCTTGATTAATAGTTTGACATAAGTTATGCATAAAAATATAGGACAACAGTGTGTAGAAAGTTCTTGATTTAACAGCAATTCATGATAAACAAGATTGAGTGTATTAACATGCCATCTCTCGATTTAACATATAAAGAATGTCGAGGAATTCTTAAATAAACTTCCAAAAATTCAATCACACCAATTGCACATAGGATAAATAACGAAGAACATAAAATATTGAATTAAAACACGAGTAGAAGTTATTTAGCTATTCTACCCAAGAAATATGATGATAATAAAAACCAGAAGAAGTTAACATTGACATCACCCGTCTATTTTAGGAGCCCGAAGATGGCATGAATCTTTTCAATCTCTATTTCAGATCTCAAGAAATCTGAAAATTTTCAAGTTTGGATCTTTTAATGATTCATTGAGTCTTGTCATTTATTTCTCCCAACAAGAAGAATATTCGTGTTTTTGATTGATCTATAAGATGTGGCATTGTATGAAATTTTATATGGAGTTCTAAGGTGTCTTGTGATTAGCCTCTATTTGTCTCCCTTTTTAAATAGTTTTTTTTTAAGGGAAAATGACTTTTGAAATAATGATTTTTTCAAGAATGTGTAATTAAAAAATAGAAAAAAAATTAGATTTACGTCCAAAATATTATGTGTGATGTATGATTGAAAATATATTTTAGAAAAGGGAGTCTTGAGAAAAAGGAGACAAATAGGGGCTTATATGAATCCCACTTTGAAAAACAAGCCTAAAATGTTTGGTTGTGTTACATATACATGATTTATATACACATAATATAGTCAGATATGATTGTGTCAATTTTTTTCAGCTAAATAACTTTTTTGCTCTCTTTTTGACACAGCATCTATATATAAATTATTATGTAATTTCATTATATGCCAATATTATTATTCTAAAATGTCCGAGTTTCGAAAAAGCAACTTTCCCAATTCAAGCAGGGCGAGAATCCCAAAATCCAACTCTGATTTTCACCCACCTCTAGCTTGGGCAATTGCAGGACGATAGTTAATTGCATCCAAATGTCTTTATCTTTCAATTTTGTATGATTTGGTCATAGTTCACTGTTTTCATGCAGATTTAGTCCTCCGCTTTAAATGCAAATAACTTTTCATCCCCAACTCTAAATTGTGATCCATTTCTGCATTGAACTCAAAATTTAATTATTTAATGGTATTTTATTTGCCTTGAGGATAATGTTACACGTAAGTTCAAAAAAATTTCTTCTTTTTTAATCACACAATTTTCAAAAATTTACTATTCCAAAATGTGTTTTCTCCCAAAATATCAGTTTAATGGAGCCCAAACTGGGACGTGTATGAATGTGTACTCTTGAAAGGAAAGCAGATTAAAAACAGTTGAATCAAGATACCATTGTAAGAAATTTAAAGACTAAGCCCCTGTTTGGTTTTGATAAAAATCAAACATTTAATAAATTTTGTAAAAAAATTAATGAAATGTGTTGTTGAAAAATTAATTAAAATTGTAGATTTCATGAAATGTGTGATTGAAAGTGAATTTGAAAAAGAAATAAATTTTAAAAAAGGGACTATACAAAGTTATATTTCAGTGGTTAATAGTCTGTTCGCCGAGTCACATCTTTAGAGAGTGAATTTTGTAATAGTGATTTTTTCGAGAATATATAATTAAAAAATAAGAAAAAATTTATATTTATATTTATATTTAAAATTAATTTATTAAAAGAATCAATTTAAAAGAAGAACGAATCTTTAGAGAACAAAGCTAAAACATAGGCTCCGAACCATTTCATAAATTTCTTTGCGCTGGCAACTAAATGATAGTTTTATGTCTTGCCTTCTGTGGGTATAATCATTATAAACTTTGAAGAGAAGCAACATCCATGCAAAGAGAATTCAACATGTTAAATGATGATTTGAAAAGTTAACTTCTCCCGTAGCGAAAGCATAGGGGCGGATGTAGGGAGATTATGTCGAGTTGTAGTCCAGTTCAATCCTTAGCTAATTTATTTTTTCAATCAAGACATCGTGATATATACTATTGTTTACACTTTGTCACACGCCATTATCTAATTCGACAGTTAAAATAATAATTTTTCATCCAATTATTTGTTGGCAACAATGCATATGTCAGCAATAGTATAAAAATCAGTGTACAAATGATATAATCCTTAATTTTTTATGTGTATTTTTTTTTAACATATTAGGTCGACTTAAAAAGGTTTTTTTGTCCGATCCTCAATTCGTCTGTATCAAAAAAAAAAAAAAGACTAGTACAAAAAAATACATTCTCTCATTTTAATTTGCACCAAACACACTCTAACTATATAAAACACGTAATAGCAATTAAATAACAAAAAACTAAAATAGTTCCAGCTGTGCCGTGACCCATTTTCATCACTTCTAAAAAAAAATATTACTTTTTATCACTCTTCTATGATTATTTCTTTAACGTAATTAGAGCACCACCTACTCAGCAAAAAGTAGTTGAAAATAAGCCAAAAATTTAAGTGGCCACAAGAACTTTTGCTTGTTGGGGAAGCCTAATTATTGGGAAAAAAAAAATGTAAAAAGGGTTTCAGTACAAGTAACATTTTTCGGTGATATTTTCGATGTAATTTATTGGTAGTACATGGATTGTCATTTTTGTTAGCAGGGTAAAAAACTCTAGCATAAAAGTCCAAAGAACTCGAATATAATAAGCTCTATGTTTATGTTTGCTCTCCATTTTTTCTAAAAATTCTTTTTTTTTTTCCAATTTATTTCAATTACATATTCATTCATAAAATAATTTTACACGTAAATTAATTTTTTTTTCTTTTTCAATCACACATTCTCCAAAAAAATTACTATTTCAAATTACATTTTCTTATCAAAATAAGGCTCAAATAGTGGCTAAGTATAAAAGCTCAAATGGGCATTTGAAGGATTTAGGTTTATTCTTAACCGAGTTAATTTTTTTAAGATGAAGATTTAGAGCATGTTTGATGTAAATTTTTTAAGAATATATTTCGTGAGAAGTGATTTTTTTTTTTTAGATTGTGTGGTTAAAAAGTAAAAAAATTATGAATATATGTATAAAATTATTTTATTGAGATAACATATAATTGAAAATAAGTCTGAAAAAAAAAAATTCAAAGGATCTTTACTAAACAAGCGCTTAATAATTATACAAGTCGAGAAATTGTTCTGCGTATTTATTCGACTTTTTACCCAAGGCTAATATACTTAACTGTGAGGGAAAAAGAGTAGAGTCACAAGAGAGTAAAAATAAAAAGTCTTATGAGATGAGAGAAAAGTCGAAAGTGAATTTCTTTACAAAAGAAAGTGAATTGAAGAGGGTAGTAGTTGTGAATCGACCTATGATCTTATTGGTTATAAGGAATCACTCCTCAATTTTGAGGAATCTAAAACACACATCCCTAGTTTGGCTACTTCTTTATTGCAGGAATTCGAATACTTGTTTCCGGAGGATATGCCTAGTGAGTTATCACCAATTCGAGGCATTCAGCATCAAATTGACTTTTTACCTAGATCTGTCATTCCAAATAGGCCGGCTTATTGAAGTAATCCCGAGGAGACCAAGGGACTTCAAAGGTAAGTGAAAGAATTGATAAGCAAATGGTATGTGAGGAAAAGTATAAATACATGCATGTTGCCAATGCTACTTGTGTCGAAGAAAGATGGGACTTGGAGAATGTGCGTAGACTGACGGGCGATCAACAACATAACAGTAAAATATCGTCACCCTATACCTAGGTTAAAGGACATCTTAGATGAATTACATGGATCAAGCATATTTAGTAAAATAGATTTTAAAAGTAGATATTATCAAATTAGGATGAGAAAATTGGATGAGTGGAAAACTACTTTTAAAACTAAATATGATTTATATGAGTGGTTAGTCATGTCATTTGGACTTACTAATACACCTAACACATTTATGAGATTAATGAATCATGTCTTGCATGCATATATAGGTAAATTCGTAGTAGTTCATATCGATGATATCTTGGTATATAATAAGGATTTAAATGAGCATATAGAACATTTAAGATGTGTACTTGTGGTAAGACATGAACAACCTTATACTAACTTTAAAAAATGTACATTTTATATGGAAAAAGTTGTTTTTCTTGGTTATGTTGTTAGTGCAAAGGTATTGAAGTGAATGAAGAGAAAATCAAAGCTATCAAGGAGTGGCCAATACCTAAAAGCATAACTGAGGTAAGAAATTTTTATGGTTTAGTTAGCTTTTATAGGCGTTTTGTTAAAAATTTTAGCACACTTGCCACACCGCTCACGAAAATTGTAAAGAAAAGTGTAGGATTTCATTAGGGCGTTGAACAAGAACATGATTTTAATACTATTAGGGATATATTGTGTACTAAACCGATTTTATCACTACCTAACTTTAACAATACTTTTAAGATTGAATGTGATTCCTCATGTATATGCATTGGAGCTATTTTGTTGCAGGATAAATGATCAATAGCCACTTCAATGAAAAGCTAAGTGGAGTAGTTATCAACTATCCTACATATGACAAGGAGATGTATGCACTCATTCGATGCAAATGTGAACATTTTTATTGACTTAAGATGAAGATTGATGTTGATCGGGTTTGTAGTATATGCATCAATTGTAAAAAAAACTAAGTCTAAGGTTTTACCTCAAGGTTTGTATACGTTATTACCCGTTCCTAGTGAGCATTAGGTTGATGTGTCTATAGATTTTGTATTGGGTTTACCTAGGATTAAGAAAGGAAGATATTCAATATTTGTGGTGGTAGATATATTTAGTAAGATGACTCATTTCATTTCTTGTCATAAAACTAATGATGCCACTAATATTGAGGATTTGTTCTTTAAGGAAGTAGTGCGCTTACATGAGGTATATAAGAGTATTGTATCGGATAGGAATGTATCCTTAGTTATTTTGGAAGGTTTTGTGGGGGTAATTTAGGAACTAAACTATTATTCTCTAAACGGATATGTAAACTAAAGTTGTTAATATGACTATGATATAACTATTGCGCACAATAGTAAATAAGAACTTGGAGAGTTGGGGGATTGCTTGCCATTTATAGAATTTGCATATAATATGGCAACATATTCTACTACTATTTATACTCAATTTGAAATTGTTTATGATTTAAATCCACTAACACTTTTGGATTTAATTCATTTACCAATTGATGAGAGAGGTAACTTAGATGGAAAGAAGAATGTCAAGTTGGTAAAATCCCTCCATGAGAAGGTACGGTGCCAAATTGAGAAGAAAATTGAGCATTATGCTTCTTAAGAAAATAAGGAACGAAAGCACGTTACATTTAAATCAGGAGATTGTGTTTGGATACACTTGAGGAAAGATTGATTTTCAGAACAAAGAAAGTCGAAGTTGTAGCCACGGGGAGATGGTCAATTCCAAATCCTTGAAAAATCAATGATAATGCCTACAAATTAGATATTTCTAGTAAGTATAATATTTCGGCTACCTTTAATGTCTCTAATCTTTCTCTCTTTGATGCAAATACAGTTTTGAGGTCGAATCCTTTTGAAGAGCAAATGGATGATGTGATCCATAATATGAGGACAAATTCGGGCAATGATCTATTGATCATTAAGGAAGGGCCTATGACTAGGTCGCGAGCGAAACTGGTTAAAGAAGTAATATGACTACTTGCTCAAGCCACGATGGAAGAAACATTGATCATGGCAAGCAAAGAGACACGTTTCATGTTGGGCATGAGAGATGAAACAAATTAGAGCAACTTGATTCAAGCAATGGACGGAAAAGCTGAAAGGAACAACTATGCGTTCACATAATTGTTCAGGGTATGCAGTTGCATGCCCCTTTACCAAACCCACAGTGGAGGAGCTCAGATGGTCTATGCGACCGCATAGATTTACACTATGCGGCCGCATATTATATTTTCGGTTGTGAATTATCCAAATTTCGTGCAATCTTCTATTTTAGGTAAAACTTTATTTCGTGATATCTTTTATTATTTTTAGAGTTTAATTCCATTTTTTAAGATTTTATGGATTCCATATAAATATCATTATTATTATTATTATTATCCAACACACAATTATTGAGAGATTAATTGTAAGGCATTATTGCTTTCTTCTTGTTTTTTATCCAATTAATTTTGAACTTATTAAGATTATTTCTTGTGGCGTTCAAACAAATGAAGTGAGATTCTTGAGTCTTATAATCACGGGTCAACATATTTTCGATAATTGTGTTGGTTCCTTGGGTCAATATTTATGAATCAAGCTTAAAAATTGATTTTTGGATTTCTTGGGATTGAATCAATCTTGTGTGGGTTTCATAGCTACTATTACTACGTAAGTTCACTTCAAAAATGTTTTGGGTTTGCTTGTAACATTATTTTATGGGAGAATATGTTGTTGAAAATAGTTTTCAAAAAAATGAATTTATGGAAAAAAAAATGGATCCCTAGTAAAGGCATAATCTCATAGGCCTTTCTATTTCGATCTTTAATTGTTCTAAGAAATATTTGAGTTTTAGCCAAAGTAGCTCTCACATGCCTTGAGCAATTGCTCTAAATTCAGTTTCAACACTACTTCTAGCTACCTCGGCCTGTTTCTGCTCCTCCAAGTTGCATGGTTGCCTCCAATAAACGTGCAATATCGAGATCAACATCTGTCACTAACCAAACCTATCGAATCAACATCTGATCTTCATGTTCCGTTCATCTAAGATATAATTGTGTCAAAAAAATTTCAACTAAATAACTTTTCTATTACTTTTTTAACATCTCATCTGTATGTAAATTATTTTATAGCTTCATTATATACCAGTAGCATTATTCTAAAATGTCTAGTTTCGAAAAAGCAACTTTCCCCATTCAAGCCGGGCGAGGATCCCAAAATCCAACTCATGCAGCTAAACTCTTGATTTTCACCCACCTCTAACTTGGGCAATTGCAGGGCGAGAGTTAATTGCATCATAGTCTTTGTCTTTCAATTTTGTACGATTTGGTCCTAGTTCACTGTTTTCATGCAGATTTAGTCCTCCGTTTTGAATGCAAATAGCTTTTGATCCCCAACTCTAAATTGTGATGCATTTCTGCATTGAACTCAAAATTTAATTACTTAATGGTATTGTATTTGCCTTGAGGATATTTTCATAGAAAAACTTGTGCACTAATTTCCTCACATCCTCTCATAAAATAATATTACACGTAAATTCAAAAAATTTAATTATTTTTTAATCACACAATTTTCAAAATTTACTATTCCAAAATGTGTCTTCTCCCAAAATCTTAGTTTAATGGAGCCCAAATTGGGGCGTGTATGAATGTGTCTCAAAAGGAAAGTAGATTAAAAATGGTTGAATCAGGATACCATTGTAAGAAATTTATAGACTAAGCCCTTGTTTGGTTTTGATAAAAATCAAACATTTAATAAATTCTGTAAAAAAATTAATGAAATTTATAGTTGAAAAATTAATTAAAATTGTGGATTTCAAGAAATATGTGATTGAAAATGAGTTTGAAAAAGAAATAAGTTATAAGAAATGGGACGGTACAAAGTTATATTTCAGTGGTTAATAGTTTGTTCGCTTGGCCTTGAGGTAAAATAAACATGTCAACCATCTTGAATTGAAGGACATGTTGGAGTCACAGTTTTGTTAGAGAAGTATATTTTATAATAATGATTTTTTAAAGAATGTGTGATTAAAAAGTAAGAAAAAAAATTTGAATTTATATTTAAAATTATTTTATCGAAAGAATGTATTATTGAAAATCAGGAAAATGCACCAGAGCAAAGCTAAAACATAGCCTCAGAACCATTTCATAAATTTCTTTGCGCTCAACTAAATGACAGTTTTATGTCTTGCTTTATGTGGGCATAATCATTATAAACTTTGAAGAGAAGCAACATACATGTAAAGAAAATGAGGAGAAATCTACATATTAATGATGTTTGAGAAGCTAACTTCTCCAAAGCATAGGGGTGGATGTAGGGAGATTATGTCGAGTTGTAGTCTAGTTCAATCTCCAGCTCATTTATTTTTTCAATTATGATATCATGGTATACATTATTATCTACACTTTATCACATGTCATTATCTAATTGGATAGTTGAATTTTTTTTCATCCAATTATTTGTTGACAACAATGCAAATGTAAGGAATAATGTAAAAAATCAGTGTACAAATAAAATAATCCTATAATTTTTTATGTATAAAAATATTAATTTAATTTTTTTTAGGTCGACTTAAAAGATTTTTTAGTCCGATCCCGAATTCGTCGATATAAAAAAAAGAAAAGAAAATGACTTGTACAAAATGGAGATAGAAAGTACCGATTTGAATCCAAGAATAGAACAAAACTTTCACAATTTTGTTACCTTATTTCTCTCCTATAAAAAGAAGCAGCAAAAACCATTTTAAAGGTCCCTTAACACCTAATTAATTATATAAAACACCTAATAGCAATTAAATAACAAAAAACTAAAATAGTTCCAGCTGTGCCGTGACCCCATTTTCATCACTTCCTAAAAATTTTTGTTACTTTTTATTACTCTTCTATGATTATGTTATTTAGTTGCGAATTAATTATTGTTTCTTTAACGTAATTAAAGCACCACCTACTCAGCAAAAAGTAGTTGAAAAAAAGTCAAAAAATTTGAGTGGCCACAAGAACTTTTGCTTGTTGGGGAAGCCTACTTATTGGGAAAAAAAAAAAAAAAAAAGTAAAAAAGGGTTTTTAGTACAAGTACTATTTTTTGATGATATTTTTGATGTAATTCATTGGTTTCGATGATTGTCATTATTAAAGGTTGAACCCCAACTTTGAGGGTTCCCCATCGCCCCACCCATAGAGTATTGTGGAGGAGGTAAATCGCAGGATGTGCTTTAGCAGGCCAGGGTACAAGAGCTGCCATACTGGTGCTCACAAAGAGTCCAATTCCAAATTTTCTAAGAGGCAGAAATCGAACCCTCACACTGCGGCTGCCAGCTCAGCAGAGACTACCTCACTGCTGTCCTTTGCACCACTGAATTATGCCCCGGAGGGCTCGATGATTGTCATTTTTGTTAGCAGGGTAAAAAACTCTAGCATAAAAGTCTAAATAGCTCAAATATAATAAGCCTTGTATTTTTGTTTGGTATCCATTTTTTTTAAAAAATTACTTTTTAAAAAATTTAATTTCAATCACATATTGAGGGTGTGTTCGAGTCACATTATTTTGAAAGAATGTATTTTAGAATAGTGGATTGATGGAGAATGTGTGGTTGAAAAAAAAAAGAAAAAATTATTGATGTGATGGAAAATATTATTTTATTAAAAAATGTGAGGTTAAAAATGAATAGAAGAATTAGAATGAAAAAAATAATATGAATAAAAAATGAGCTCATTCATAAAATAATTTTTTCTTTTTTAATCACACATTTTCCAAAAAATCATTTTTTTAAAATACATTTTCTTATCAAAATGGGGCTCAAATAGTGGCTAAGTATAAAAGCTCAAATGGGCATTAGAAGGATTTAGATTTCTTCTTAACCAAGTTTTTTTAAGATGAAATTTTAAGATTTAGAGCATGTTTGATGTAGTTTTTTAAGAATATGTTTGATGGGCTAACGACTTTTTGGAAAAAGACACGAATATGGGGAATTCTTGTGTAAGTATAAGCGTAGAAAAATCAGGTTCACGGGCTAACAACTTTATGGAAAAAGCTATGAGTATGGAGAATTCTTGATAGAATTCCTATAGATGTTGTCACGGTCGCAGATGATTGGATTTTTTTTCTCTTTCTCTATCTTTTAATCAATTCTTGACATGTGTCGTCGTCAAAATCTTTTGTACTTGTAGCATGATTGCAACTTTTTTGGATAAGTTGAACTACTGGATGAAAATGAAAAAATAACACTAAATGGGATCAAATACTAGTACAAGGATCGGAAAATCACATTCATAGGCCGACAAGATTTCTTTATGTAAGCTAACAATTAAAAGATCAGAGAAACTAGTGAAGTTGTTTGGACCCCATGAGTGTTTGGGAAAAATGTATTTTGAAATGGTGATTTTTTTGAAAAATACGTAGTTAAAAAATAAAAATTTATGTGTATATATGTAATATTATTTTCTTGAAAAATGTAAATAAAAAGATGAGAAAGAAAAATGAATTTTGGATAAAATGGAACCCAAATTTCTACATAGATACAAAACGTAGTCAACTTATTCAAGAATATGAACTAATTTATCTAGACATTTGGGTACTATTAATTTGGTGTACTAAATTAGATCATATAAAATTTATATAAAATTATGTAAAATTATAATAGATAATATTAGACGGATGATATTATGGTGGATTAAGATGGATAATATTCTTTATTTTTTACTTTAAGAAATATATCATTTGCACTATCAACCATATAAAGTCTTGCCGAGCATGGAGATGAGTTTAAACAGATACAAAAAAAATATAGTAAACGACATTTTTGTAAATGAAAAAATAAATAATACTATTTACCTTATTCAATCATACTATCATACATCTACCTAGTACTATTGTTATTTTATACTAAGGGTTCGTTTGATTGCAAATGTGTAATTTGGATAAAAAAAAAAAAGAATTAAATTGTCTAGAAATTGTTTTACTGGAAATTG
>CAIGRN010107987.1:0-42393 GCA_903798345.1 Fraxinus anomala | reverse complement strand
AATTATTATGTTAGATAAAAACTTATTGAATTTTCACAATAATTTAGCTTTTCTTTAATATTTGATACACTAACATTACCTTAAAAATATCAAAACTCGTACATTGTACGTGCATGCTACTAGTTGAAATAGAAAGTTAGAAAATAGATGTGAAAGTAATTTTTTAACATTAAAGTCAGTCCAGGCCATTGGATAGAGCCCAAATAATATAGTGGGCTGAATCTGTTGGTGGTCTTGTGTAAAACCCGCGTCCAATAACCAAGCTCGCATGGGCGCACTACGCACCCCCGTAAACGTTGGACACTTCTCCCCCTCTCGGCCTTCTGCCTTCCCGAATCTGAGCTCAGAGCCCCCCTCAGAGCCTCACCAAAGCAGTCAAAATTCAAGACGAAAATGATCGGCCGTCTCGCCACCCAGCGTCTCCGCGAGATCCGTCAAGCGTTCTGCCGAATCCCTCAGGTCTTCTTCTATTTCTATTTTTTGCTTTTGATTATTTCCCGACTTCTACAGAATTAATTTCGGTGTATTACACAGGCTTCGAGATCATTTTCAACAGCTCTTAACTACGTAAGTTGATAATATTTTTAGTTTACATTTTGTTTTGTAATTTTTCGAACGTTGATGAGAATTTGTTTGGTCGTATTTTCTAATGCAGCACATTGATTCTCCCGATAATAATCCGGACCTTCCTTGGGAATTCACGGATTCAAACAAAGTAAAGGTTAGTGGCATTAATCTATCGAGATCATCAAACAGCTCCAGTTTTCCTTATAACAATAACAAATTTAATGATTCGCATCATTCTGCGTGCTAATCTATTAACAAGTCCAGTTTTTACCTTATGTAAGTGAGATAACCTCTCAATGGTGAATTGCTGTCTAACCTTGGTTTTCTGAGAATATTCAATCCCAAGTGTATCAGTGTATGGACCAATAAATTATAAATGGGATGATTCGGAAGGCATTCTGTATTTGCCTAATCCCCTTGTTATCTTCGATAGAAAAACTAGGTTCTATGGTTTCATTGAGCATGATTGTGGCTAATTGACAAGTCTAGAGTAACGAAAAGGTAACCACTTGTCATATTTTATGGAGGTGATGGTGAATTCCTCAACTTTTTTGTATGATGTCACAACGATGCCACTACAAGCTCGTAAATTCGAAAAATCGAGGTTGATATTGGTCTCAATCTTGTATTAAACTTATTGTGTTTGATGTTCTGCCTTGTAGTGGCCATAATCTTCATCCTTTAACTCACATTGTTCGGCACCTCACCATCACTATTTCAGATTTCAAATCCGTCTATCACTTACTGTTAAATGAGTATTAATATTTAGTCCTCGTTTTCTTCTCAACTTTTTAATAAATCTCAGTATTGGAATGTCTGGAAAGTGTCTTTTTAAAGACAACCCAAAATAAAAAGCACTTCATGTAACATGGGACGGTCAGAATTGAATCCTCAATCCCTTGAGCACATTATCTAGGACCTGTTGGTATACAATACAGCTTAACCGATCTTACGGGACCTTTCCAATGTGAGGTGTATAAAGGAATGAAAATTTCGATAAAAATAAGTAAGAATTTGAGAGTGAATTTTGAAAATGCATTACCTTGCTTTTTACTACTGAAAGTAATTGTCATTAGATGTAATCTGGACTGTTAATACCAAAATGTAATCTACCAATAACATTCCAAATTCTCACTGTCTCCACATTCCAATTTTTTTACAGAACTTGTGTCAATGTCTGCACTTCATAAGCAGGTACTCACTTATAAATTGTTGCATGTAAATTTTGTTCAAAAAGACAACCATATTTTGAATCTATGCATCGGTCAAGAAAATATTTTTTCATTATCAGGAAACAATCTGTAGATATTCGGTACTGGATCTTTCGAGATTTTGTATACTAAGAATCATTAATGTTTGGTGTTGCACAGGTTAAGGAAATAATATCTCACTATCCATCCAACTACAAACAATCTGCCGTCATTCCATTACTGGATCTTGCACAACAACAACATGGAGGGTGGCTTCCTGTTTCAGCAATGAATGCAGTAAGCTGACATCATTTTTACCACCTTTTTCTTTCTTTTCTTTTCCCTCATTTGGTTCATTTATATCTGAAGATAGCAATTGTAGGGTATCCAGGTGAAACCTTGAATCACATTGATGCATATTCAACGTTCAACTAGCATGAGTGCTAAATCTAGTCTACTTTAGTTTGTATGGCTGTGCGCTTTATTTTTTGAAACATGATGATACCTATTGTAAAAGCAGCACGTGCAATGAAATATCCTTACAGGGAAGACATTTAGGCCAAAATTTGCTCCTGCATGATATTGAGATGAATTTTAAGCCAACCAATGCTTATTAACCTGCCTAAAGGGGATACACTTCTGAGTAATTCAAGCTAGAAATTACAAAACATTTTTCAAAATTTAGTAATTTAATGTGGAGAAGTACACCGTGTCGTAGATCTTGAACACCTTGCAGTGTGCTAAAAGAAAAGTTCGTTATTTGATAAGACTGAAACTTATTATCTGTTCCCTTCCCTCTTTTTGATAAAGTAAAACTTTTATCATCTTAAAGAAAATAAATTAGATCATGAAACATAATTTTGTGGGGAAAATTTCCTTTTATTGATGTCCGTTTTGGACTGTTATTTGATTTTCACCGAATCCATTTAATTGCTTTATTAATTTTTACTCTCTATCGAGTATTAATTGGTGCCTGTTAAATGATTGCAATGTACCCTCAATTTTTAATTTATTTTGTATGCACATCAGCATTGAGCAGAAAATTTTGAACAGTTTTTCTTATTTAAAAGTGCTACAGGGAGGTTGAGAGGGAGACCTTGTTGTGAGAAACCAATTTCAAAGAGGGAGGATTTATAGATAGTTTTGGTGGCTCTTATCAAATTTAAAATAGATAAATGAAGATAGTGTATTTCTCCTCTTCATTAAGCAAGTAGGATGGTTATTTGCATTTGGATATTCTCTCTGTGCCTTCCAGTTTTTGATAACATGAATGTCATGCAGATTGTTATGCTATATGGACAGTATGCAATGCACATTATACCTGTTCTGTGGTGGTGTTATATTCATGAAATCAATATGCTTCTCAATAATATTTGTATGCTTGATTAAATGTTTTTAGGAGGGATTTTTCAAAGCCCAAAAGCTCTACTTTGGGAGCAAAAGCTCTCTTTATTAAATAACGGAAGTGTTTGGTGCAGTAAAAGAATTGTTTGTTGACCAAAAAGAAGTTTTTATGAGCTGATTTAGAGAAGCTCCCATGTTTAAGCTTCCCCTTAAGCTCTACATTCAGCTTGGAAAATGAAACTTTACATTTGCAATATTATCCTTCTTATTTAATAAAATATCAAACATATCCAAATTAAGTATAAAATTTGTGAATTTAGATGAACAGTGAATTTACAAAATAAGTACTTGGAGATTGATGAATTTTCTACGTACAAGTGTATATATGTTTGAGTAAGCCTGATCTTTTGATACAATTGGAAACTCCTTAAATTATTTTTTCAATAAACTTCGAAGAAAATATTAACAAAACTTAAATCTCTCTCTCACACATATGCATAATCTCAAAGTACTCTACATAATTCAAATTAAATTCACTCCAACCACACAAATAAAGGTAAATTTGAACTTTTATTTCAACATGTTATAAATTGTTTTTTAACTGGTTTTCATTGGATTTACTTTATACATGAAACTGACAAATATACGTCGTGTTAAATAATATGATTTAAACTTAAATAACTATGCCATGACAATTTAATTAAAATATTAATTTCTTTATATGTTATACAATATGAAATAAATATTATTTATAAAAAATGATGAGGGATATATGGACAAGTCAATTTAAAAGCACATGTGCTGCCAAACTATTAATATAATGTTCACAACACTTTGAATTGACAACCAAGCAGCGTTTTATACAAACTTTTTATAAAAAGCTTTACTGATGAAATCTATAGATTCAGAAGCTCTACCCCCAACAACTATACAAAACGGACCCTAAGAGGTTTATCAGAGCTGTTAAGCTGAACTATATTCCCCTAAATTTTTTTTTGGACAAATAGACTTAAACTTAGCTCATAACTATCCTGCCAAAATAGTATAAGCTATTGAGCTAGTTTTCCCTGTGATCACTCTATTTTTGTAGTCATATTATAGTTATTTTGTGTTAACTGTGAAATGTGATAAACAATGTCATGTCCATTGTTGATCCAATGATTTCTGAAAAGTGGTGCCATAACTATTGCTTCTGTGCAGTATTCTGATGAATAAAATTAACTACTGTACATTTGATTATACACTCATGTAATTTATCCTGTTGTAACAAAGGTTGCTAAGATTATTGAAGTTGCTCCAATTCGTGTTTATGAGGTTGCAACATTCTATTCAATGTTTAACCGAACAAAGGTGAGATATTCTACATAAAATTCATGAAAAATGTTGTATGGGCCCATCATTGTTACATGAACTTTAGCTTACATGGTGAACTGCTCTCTTGCCGTTCAGGTTGGCAAGTACCACCTTTTGGTATGTGGTACAACACCCTGCATGATACGTGGTTCTAGAGAGATTGAAGATGCATTGCTGGAACACCTTGGAGTAAAGCGCAATGGTCAGTCCTTTATAACACAACCTCTCTGGTTTTCCACGATCTTTTAAGTTTGGAAATCGGAAGATCCTTAAAAACTTTTCTTTTCAATTGGGAATTGTTATTCATGTTTTGCAGAAGTAACCAAGGATGGCTTGTTTTCTGTTGGAGAAATGGAATGCATGGTGAGTCTTAACAGCCTCATTTCTTGATCCGAAACAATATTTTTCTGGCTGCCTTATGATGTTCTTGACTTTCCTGTGCATTGGGCCGGCAATAGATGCAGAGGAATATAAATTTTACTTTTCGTATAGTCATGCTTAGCTACAGGTATTGTGGTAGAATAGTTCTTAGCTATGGGGTTACTCATCTAAGATTGGTAATAGAATAACTAGGATTGAAACTGAGTCTCATTAGAACAAATGTAGGGTGGAGCATGATAAGGCACATGTGAAGAAAGCAGCATAGCTAATCCTAACTTTACATTTTCCTTTCTGCCTTGCACAAAAGATTGGAACACTATTCTTCCAAGTGTCACCTGTCATGAAAAAACATAATTTCGGTCTCAAAAAATTCATTGAGATGTAATATGCAGTGCTAAGAAAGATGTGGCACAACCATTGCAATCACAAAGATAAGCTGCTTAAAAATTTGTGACAATATTTTCATTGCTACCTGGCTTCAATTAATAACAATGCGTTGTTTGTGGTACTGTAGATGCATGTTGATATATGCACTTCTTTGAATCTTGAAGTCTCGTGTCTGTTTCTTTCAGACACCATATGGTTACTGTTTACTTTCGCATGGTTAAGATTTATATACTACGTTATAATGTGTCGCAGAAGTCGGGCTTATATGATATATATGATGTGATTTTTTGTCGTTGGATTTCAATAGGGATGTTGCGTAAATGCTCCTATGATTACAGTAGCTGACTATTCCAATGGATCTGAAGGATATTCCTATAATTATTATGTAAGTTCATGTCATACATAGTTCTCTGTGGTCAAGTATATCTACAATGTTGTCGGATTTAATCTTGTACAGCAAATTACAAAAACGAACTCTCATGGCTCTCAACTATTTCAGGAAGATATCACTCCGAAGCGAGTTGTGGAAATTGTTGAGGCTCTGAGAAGAGGGGAAAAGCCTCCGGTAATGCAACTAAGTTTAGCATGTTGAGCCTGATTATTAAAAGTTTAAAAAAAAATTGTTTTTTGATTTCGATGAACTAAATATTTCAGCGGGGCACACAAAACCCAAATCGCATCAATTCTGGACCAGAAGGTGGGAACACAACACTGTTAAGCGAGCCTAAGGCTCCTCCATTCCGGGATCTGGATGCCTGCTGAACTAGTTTACTTCTTTTGTGATTGTCGTCCCTAATAATGATGAAAATTCTGAAGCTGAGAGCAGTCCCATTGGTTTGTAAGCTGCCAATTACTATTATTAAATTTCGAGATCTTCTGTTTTGTTGGGTTTTTCCAGTTAATTAATATGATTCAGGTTGAATGCATCTTGTGGCTTCTGATCTGTGTTGAGTGGGGAGTTATTCATTTAGCGTAACTTACCCGCATCATACTATATTTAGGGGTCGGCGTGGGTTGGGTTGGTTGCCCCAACCCAAACCCAAACCCAACCCAACTTGTGTTTGTTCGAAATCCAACCCAACCCAATCATGTGTCGGTTGGGTCGGGTTGGTTGGTTCGGGGCAACTTATCATCCAATTTTTTGTAATTAAAGTAACATTAATATAGTCATCCACTTTCAATAAACTTGAAAATTAAAATAGTACCATCCACCAAATATTCATTAAAATAATTAAACAAAAATGATTATACATTTCATTAAAACAAAAACGATCCACCAAGCCGGTAGTTGTCGAAGCTTTGGTCATGCTTGGGCTGGTGGTTTATGCTGGTTTAAGGAATTAGTAGTTGTTGGTAGAAGACACAATGCTTGCTGATTCTTCGGCTGGTGGTTGATGTAATATGAAAATCAAATAACTTAATGAATTGATGACGCTTGGCTGATTATTGCTGATGATCAAATGGTCATCTGATGTATTGTCCTAGTTATTGATTTATATTCATGCACTCTTTTTAAGTTATATCAATTTTTATGTGACAATGCAGGGGGAATTATTTATCATGGCTGCCCTCGAACAAAGCACTAAAGAAATCCATACCATTTACGAGGATGATGAATATAGTATGACAGAAAGGCTGAAATTGTATACAACCTTTCATTCACGCATGTTACTGGTAAATAAAATGAAAATCACCACATACCTTACCTTGTAATCTACGGTGGCAACTGGCCGGGGAAGAACGACTATGGCGGGGGAGACAGCGTGAGGTGGAAGCAGAGAGACGGGGAGAAATGGGCAATTGAATCAATTAGGTTAGGGTTGACTAAAATTCATATTTTCATATATTTTTTTAAAATAATAAATAAATGGGTCGAGTTGGGCAGGTTTATTGGGTTTTATGAGTTAACCCATAATCCGACTCGCTTAGATTTGCCACAGCCCGAACCCACCAAAAAGTTGAAAAAGAAAAAGAAAAAAAAGGGGGGTTTTGCCGTACTTTTAAATCAATAATAGATTCCCATACTTTCAATCATTTAACGAGGCTATAGCCAATGAGCTCATAAACACCATTAGGAAGTCGTGAGTTGTTGCGCTTAAGCAACTTCAGGGTATGTCGAGTCGAGGTAATTGAGGCGGGGCACACAGAAAAGGCTCGGGTGGGATATGGTTTAAAGGGAAGGCGGTGAATGTCAGAATCAAGAAGTCAAAGGTGCCTTAATAAGATGAATTAAAAGAGGCTGAATTAAAAATTTAAAAGACCTTTTTTTTTTCCTACCATCCAACTGTCTTCGAGCAATTTCCTCGTCCCCACAATAATCTTGCAGCAATAATGATAAAAGGGCAGCGGAGAAAGTCAAAATATTTGATGCAATTGATTTCTATTTGACACTAAATTCAACTTTCGGGGAACAAAAGTAACCTTAGTCAATTCTACCTATCCCACTAGTACTTAAAATATAAATACAATTACAATACGTCACACGCATACTCTTTTCATGGGTCCCAGAATCCACTACCAAACGAGTGCCTCAGCCTCACCATCCATATGAAAAGTTCCATGTCCCACCATTGACAGAAAAAGTCGCAGCATATCAACAAAATTTTGACATTTTCTTCCCTCCATTGGAATATAGAAATGACATGAAGGGTACATTTCCATTATTTTACACAATGACATCATACCGTGTCTTGAATAAACCTGAAAAGAAGATTGGTATAGTGGAATCCTACTTTGAAATCATTTGAAAATAAATCTTGTGAGGGTTGAATTGTAAAGATTGACTTGTGAAGGATTTTAGGTAAGATGTGACTTGTTTTGAGGATTGACGACGAGAAATTCTAGGTGGGATGCGACTAAGGCTGTATGTAGTTGTGGAGGACTGTTACATGGGATTCGTTTCAGGCTTCACAAGTGTGGTGGTGTCTGGAGGTTGAGTGTGGTAGATTGCGGAAGCAAGAGAGATAGGCATGACGCAGAGTGCCTTGGATTGAAGAAACTGCATGGCAGCCCCAACATTTTCTTCCATAAGCTTAGCAACCTGTCGTTCTGTGCCCTCATTCGACAACTTCTCCCAGGCTGGCCGGGTTTCTCCAGCTTCACCGCTTTCGTCCTTCAAAAAATAAACCCCAAAGAAAGAATGCATGAGTAAATAATGTGAGCACTGCTGCACAAAAAAGCTGTATTGGATCCTTCTTTATCACCTCTATTGATGATATGGGGGTATCTGCCACAAGAGGCGCCACAGCACCAGCTCCTCCCAATCTACTCATGCTCAACACCTGCAAGGTTGATGATTTAAATAAGCAGGAATGTGTGTGATATTCACCGGTGCAAGAAATTCTTTAATGCTGATTTTAGACACTCCATTTCTCGAAATGAAGGGATGTCACAAGAAATATCTTGTTGCATCCAAAGGCAAAATCAAATGATTTCTAACATTTCCAGTGTTTATTAAGGGGCCAGCATCATGCCTCAAAGTCCTAGAATTTAGATCAACTTTTAGAAGATATTTTCAGCCAAAAGACCGCGTTGTAGAACTTCAAAAACCAAACACAATAATCCAACAATAGTAACTCCCTTAAAACAAAAATATGTAAAGACTACAGGATTAAGGTAAAAGCATTCGAATATGAGATTCAGCTTATGATTAAGGTTCAAGATGACGATAAATATGATAAAAGAAAAGAAGTCTTACTACAAATGCCAGCAGGTTTATGTTCCCCACATGCTCTTTGGGCATTGGTTCTAAATTCATAAAAATGCTTCAACAATTAATGAAACCACAATATATTTTACCATCTTAAATATGGAGTATCCTACGTTACTCTTTCATGAGATATGTTAAGAATTGGGTTCCATCTTAAAAGATTAACCTTAATGAGAGGAGTAGCTCAAACCCTTATAAATTGGTCTATGTTTTCATCTTTATTCGATGTAGAACCATGTTAAGAATTGAAGTTCTATCTTAAAAGGTTAACCATATTAAGAGGAGTAGCTCAAGCCCTTATAAATTGGTCTATATTTTCATCTTTATTCGATGTGGAATTTTAAACCCTTAACAAGATATACTGAATTTTACACGAATAACAACAGCACAAATTCAGCGCAGCTTCATATTTGTTTACCTTCACTTGAAGTCTTAGGAACTTCACATAATCCACAATCTCGTCGACCATCACTGCTCTGTCAGTCTGCATAAAAGTTTAACAGAAATATGTGAACAAAGGACTCTTTACATAACCAAATGACAGTTATCCTAATGCAATTGAGAATAAGACAGGCTATGAAAAATTATAGAGCTACTTAGCACATCGAAGGTGCTCCTTTAAATGTGTGGCACAAAAAAAATAAAATAAAATCAATATTAATGTTATAGACGATAGACTCTGCATGCTTTGGCAGGTCATTTTGTGGAGTATTCACTCGTGTTATAATATATAAGATTGAATTAAGATTTTTCTGAGTGAAAATTAGTTGTTAGATTACCAACGGACATATAGTGAGGGCAGAAGTCACAATACCTCCTTCCCAGATCAAGAATATATAGCAGCTCATCTTTGAAAATATCGACATGCATATCCATTTGATACTGGATATGCATTACCCAGATGCTGATGCTTGATAAATCATACTTGAAAGTTTAAGAAACGGGATCTTTCATAAAAAGAAAACTAAGCATTTTTATAGATATCAATCAAACTAAATGAGGATAACTTCTTTCTCCATCTTCATATTTATGCATCTGAGATGAGGATCATGCTTTGTAGGGGGTGAGAACGGAAGCCCAAAAAATAAGTCAGGGAAGATATATAGTTTCTAAATGAACAGATATTTAGAACTTCCCGGTTTAATCAATAATGCAGTATATGAAACCTTTATGCTTCAAATCTTGTCTAAGTACTAGAAAATCTGGTTCCTTTCATCCCAAACTGAACAACCAGAATTTTACTGCACCACTTTAGTATACCAGATTGTACAAGAAAATACAGACCTTGCTAACACCGGGAACCAACTCTTGCAATGCCCTTACCCTTTCAGCTATTCTTTCTCTGCGCAACTGTAATAAAGAAAGAAAACATAAGATGGGAGTGACTGTAAAATGAGTGAAACATGCCTTCAGCCTTTGCATCAAAATTTATAGTCGTAATCTATTTTCAACATAATCATATATGCATTTTCACTTCCTCCAGTAACATATACATCATATAATTCAGACCCTTTAATCATCAGTTTTGAATAAAATGACTGGGAAGAGAATATCATCTATCCCAACAGACAAAGAATAACTAGAACATAACTATCAAACAATTGTTTCACTCTCATATGAAAATTCATTAAAAACCTACCTCTGTCAATCACTGTTTGCTGAAGGTTTTATGTTGTTATTTCCTCTTCCTAATTTTAACTAGGGGAATTCACGTAAGTTTAAGATCCCTAATCCATGAAACAACCCATAGTACATGCTACAAATCCATGAAAATAAGCATTCCATAACAAATTCTACGAAGAACGGAAAATTCAAAGCAGCATACCCTCTCAGCTATGCTGTGCGGATCTGTAGCTTGTCCTCGTCTAGCACGTACCCTTGGACGCATTGCAGGTGGATTCGGCATTGAAGGTACCCTAGTCGACATAGGTGATCCATGAAAACCCTGCAGAAAGAGAGGGTTAAGGGGAACAATTCTATCCTATCACTGAATACACATCACAAAAGAAGAAGTGCTGGATAAAAATAGCAACTTCCATTTTATGTTCCAAATTTTCAGTATCGATCTCGATACAGAAGACCCCACAGTTAAATCAGATTATATAAAGAACATTAAAATCATAATATTAAGCCCTTTACTCGTTTAAAATGTCATTTCTTTATGTTAACCAACTTATGTAAAAGCTTAAATTCTTAGCTTCTTAGACGAGGACCATGGGAATTCACGATCAACCAGTTGACTTGTGCATAATTTTTCATACAAACACTGTGTTAACCATCTCATCCAAAAACTTAATTCGAGTCACATGTATTCATAATATTTCAATTAAGCTAAATTTAAAAGTATAGAATTACTTATTAGTTAAAAATCTATAATATACTGAAATTATACCGCTTTAACAGAAGGGGGAGCTCTGGGATCAACAATATCTTCACGGAATCTATTCCCACTCCCCGACGCGTCGTCCATTTTCATAAACCCTCCCCTTCCTAAGCTTCCTTGTTCCAAGCTTAATCCTAATGGAAAGCCACCGCTAGCATCCACGCCACCGTGATGGAATGCGCCGACTCCGACGCCGCCTAGGTGATCCGAACCGTCACCCAAGCCGAGCTGGAGCATCATCGAAGCCGGAGCTCCTGCCAAGCTAGACGCACCATTTCCCGCCAAGTTATTATCGGCTACTCCGTACGTCGGAAACCCCAGGATTTGCTCGAGAAAATCGTCGGAAGGGTCCTCCCCTGGGTTGTTTGCCATCGTCGGCGAGTTGGTTGAGTTAACTGGGTCTGGGTTGTAGATAGGCGAGTGAGTTAACGAGTTTAAACTCCAAAATTCTATCTAGTGGTTAGGATTTTTGGAAGATGTGTTATCGTGTTTATATACACCCCGATAAATGCACAATTCGTCATGCTTGCGTAGTAGCTTTGATCCCGACTCTTGCGAACTTAAATCCTTTTTTTATGGTCATTATTTTGAAAAAAATAATATTTTTTTAATAACGTGCAATTAAAAAAATAAGAAAAAGATTTTGATCTTAATCTTATATTAAAATTATACATGCGTTTATAAATTTGTATCCCACTTATATATAATTTATATTTTGTCGACCAAAAACTACATGAATATTGCAAATGACAAACAGTGTGTTTACGTGATAATGACATGTAAGCCACTTAACAAGTTAATTACATGAATGATACATGAACTTTACGCCTAAATCAAAATCATACATGAACTTTATTTCTTTATCTTTGTATTGAAATTATATGTTCTTCTTCTAGGAAATAGTATGATAGATACTTGACATTATCAAACAAAATCATTTATATTGCATTTTTAGGAAATTTTAAACCACACTTAATTTCTAAAAAATTTAATACACCTAGAAGAGATGGAAACACAACCTTTTCCATTTTCTTTAGTTTTTAGTTTTCAATCACTTTTCATTGATTCCCATCATAAAGTGCCTATGTGATCCCCATTTTTTTTAAATTTATTTTTTCTCAAAAATAATTTCGTGTATGATTCCGTAACCTTTTTCTTTTTCTTTTTTTAATCATTCATTCTCGGAAAAAAAAAAGTTTCTTTCACAAAAAAATCTAGGGACTAATTGTGATGCAAGTCCCATCAACAACTTTTCTGTGCTCTAGACTACAACTTCAATGTTTTCGTTAGTCAAATTTAACTATTTTAAGTGACTAGCTGTATCGCTAATTCAAACCCAAATAAAATTTTGAATAAAGTTTGACTTACCCGTTGTTTGCGAGGTGGAAAATGATCAAAAGCAAGCGTGTATTACAGTTATTTCCAAAGCAGAAACTCCCACCAAGTGTTTTTCAACAGATGGATGGATCACAATCTAAACTAAAGATAATCTTCCACGTTCAAACAATACTTCATCCAGGACAAAAATAAAAAATAAAAAAATGAGACAAATAATGCAATAAAACTAGTTGACCCAAAAAAAAATACACAAATAAGGCAACAGCAGCATGTCAAGGAACAGCATCATGTATAATTCTCTGGAACAATTCAACGCCTTCCAGATGCCACCGACTCAGTTGAGAAGAGGTACTTCACTCGAGAAAGAACAGAGTCGTGTGCAGGATCATATGGATGGTCCTTGGATGGGATTTCCAAAATTGCTGGAATAGGCTTGTTATAGCCATCAACTAGAAACCTTATCATGTTTGCAACCTGAAATCGAAGAATTGGTTCAACCTTTTAAGCTGTATATGATAACTGAAAATGTATTATGTATTAAAATTAAAGTTCTCGCATAACTACAATGACGAAAATTACAAATTTTCAACCTATCCACCCTAAACTTGGACATGCATCAAGTAACGAGTGGTAGTATGCAGCATAGAATCTATGGCATTAAACTCCTTTTCGACCCCCATTTTCTAAAACTAATTTTCAACCACACATTTCATGGACCCACAATTTTTATCAAATTTTCAACCACAAGTTTTATCAACTTTCATTAAAATTTACTAAAAATCTAATTTATAGCTAAACCATTAATTTTGAAAATTTTGCATAATAGGTAACATATTAATACATATCATGACGATCCCTACTCGATGAACAATGTTATTCCCCATTTTACTTTGATATAACAATTGCCAACTATTATACATCCTGGTTCAAACTGCGCACATGCATGATCGAGTATATTTTTTTCGTCTGAGACACATTAGCTGGCATCATCTTCTCAAAATCACTTCATCAATTTAAATGATAAAACAGGATAAATAAAGATGCAGCGAAATAAAGCAAAAAACTTACGTATTGGCTGATTAACACTATTGCAATGTCTTCCCTTGTTGTGAATTCTTTGAAAGCATCTTCAATCTGTTTCACCGTAGTTTCTGAACCAAAACCAGGAATCCACAGTAAGCCAAGAGTAAGAACATAACAAATTCGGCTAGAAAATAAATTTAAGGGTTCTTGTTTTTGACAACTTGCATTACTGAAAGCTAATTGTTAGCATTTCACTCTTGAAAAAATTATATTGTTTCTACTCTTTCAATGGTCCAAAATGTAATGCAATCATCACAGAAACCAAATTTTCAATATGAACAGGACTAAATTTATGGATTATGCCTGGAAAACCATAATTGTGAATAATTTTGTCTTTCTGAAACATTAATACAGCTACAGAGGGAAAGAAGTAACAAGACTGATAACGTTTACTGCAATATTCCAAATAGCTCTGGAATATTTTGGACTCCGGAAGCTAACCGAAACAAGAAATTACCACAAAGTATGCAAAACAATATCTAGTAATTCATGCTTCTTATACAATCTCTGAGATTTTACCTGAGCTTCAAATAACTGTGTTGAAGTCAATGATTTGGCGCTAAAGAACACAATAAACATGTAGACCAGGAAATTATTTAGTTGGGCCATGATACTAGGAAGATACAACTCATGAATAACAAAACCTAAAATAAGTACCTGTAGAACAGTCCACCAATACGCACAATCCCACAACAACAAAAATTATATTTTTTTAAGAAGTATTAGTGCGTAATTTTTAAGCTAGATGTTGTATACTATACGCCTAGTTCTCAGGGCTTTAATTTAGTTTTATTTAGTTTCTAAAATTGAGATGTTTGGTCAAGTCCTAGAACGAGCTGTCGTAGTATAAGGTGGATTCATTCAAAGAGCAAGTCAGAAAAAAGAGGGGATCAACATTTACTTGAAACCTGAAACAACTATTTTACGACTTTAAGTACAGGTGATTTGTTTCGATACTTGAACCTATATGGAAGGAAAGGAAATTCTGGAATTGGTCTGATCCATCTCTGTAATATATCACTGGAAGTTTGAGATAATAAAAAAGAAAGAACTACAGAACAAATGCGAAGAAAGCGTACTTGAGTCCACGATAAGATAATTTGTTTTCCTCCTCAAATCAACATTACCAACTCCAGACAGCAAAAATCCAGTAATTGTATCCTACATCAACAAGCAAGTCATCAGCAAAATTAAATATAAAGGCAAAGAACAACGTGGCTCCATCTTAAAGCATCATTGATGAATGTATAACAAGACAAAAGATAGACCAAATCTGTTCTTTATAAAATTTAATACCACATGATTGTATACGCACTAATAAGTACTTAACTGTGTTAGTCTTCCAGAAGAAGAGCGTTTAGCAGAAAACACTAAAGAATTTTGGGAACACTTTGGCAATGAGAATCAGCCACATACATTGATCATAAAAACTATTTTCAACCACACATTCTCCAATAAAATAACATTACACGCAAACCCAATAAAAATCTTTTTTTTTTTAAATCACATTCTCCAATAAAATAACATTACACGTAAACCCCAAAAAAATTCTTTTTCTAACCACACGTTCTTCAAAAAATTATTATTACAAAATACATTTTTCCCCAAAACCTAATTATAATGGAGCTCAAACAGGGGCTATATAACTCTTGAAGAATTTTTAGAAACAAAGGGGTCCAGAAAAGCTCATGATTATGAGTTCTTAGAAAGGAAAATACACCTAAAGGCTAAAAAAATTTAAATTCCCTTTGACCATGATGCGTATGCATGATTTTAAGTGACCTTTTCTTTACAATCTCAACTAGATTCCAAAATATTTTCTACTATTATCTTCACTATGATATTCATTTGCCTGGTCCTTGAATTAGTTTATGGTGGCTCAATTTTTCGAAAATTGTTACCAAGAGAAGTAGGAAACCAAAGAAAATGGAAGGCGTATTAAACTGTACTATAAAAGAAAGGTGAACATAAGTCTGGGCAATAACTGAATAACTTCCTTAGTTTCATTCAAAAGCAAGTAACAACGGCTCAAACACATGATCCACTTTTAATAAGATGGCAAAACTGATGTTGTACACTGGACAAGTATGTTGGAAATTAGATCCTAGCATCCATAAATCATGTAAAGGATGTATATCTGTTTTTGTTGTATCCAGGATATTATCCAACTCTTTTTAAATACAAAAAGGATCCAACACAAAAACAAGAAAATCCGTCACTCCTAAAGCCCCACCCAAAAAATAAATAAATAAAGCGAAGAAAATAACATAAAATCCATATCTCCTAATTGTAAAATTCATTTTTCAAAAAATAAATTATGATGAAAACTAATAACAATGAGCCAAATATGAAGAACTAAAAGGACGAGCATACGGTTAGAGGTTGCACCTATCATCTAACTCCAATAGCAGAAAATGAACTAGCCATTTCGAACAAGTAACCAAATTAAATTCGAACTTAGAGTTTTCAAGTCCGACGACTTTGTAGTGTGTCCTTAAGATAAATTTGCTCCCTCTACGGTTAGAATCTTAAGAAATTACCTCCTAAAACAGCATGCATCATTCCAAGTGAAATAGCATCACGATGACAGTGGAACCAAAAGGACAGAACTCTTGGTTTTTGTGGAACTCGGAAGAATTAGTTTTACAGAAATTGAAAGGAATTTTTTTACTTTTTATTTTTCCTTTTTGCACAATTGGGGAGAAAATATATTAAACTGATGTGTCTAAATGGCAACCAAAAATGTCCATATCTATAGCCTAAGATGTGGCCATTCGTTCACAACCTTTTGAAAGAGTTGTCTGGACAAAGTGGTGAGATTATTAGATGAAATGTTGTCTCTATTATGAAAGAGATGACATTTCAGTAAAATAATCACCATTTCAGCTGTAGGGACACGATGCTTGGGAAACTGGACATGTGGGCTTCCTCCAACAATCACAAAATTTGAATTTAAATTGAAGGGACAAAATGGTTGGAGCAGCTTCCTGCAGTGGTAACACTTACGAGTTTGGGTGAGTCACGAAACTCAGGTTTGATTGGATTTTTATTTATTTTTTACCATCACTTCGGCAAGACTGAATTTTAAATTTGCTGAGCCACTCAGCAAAACAAAATGGGTAAAAACTTTAATAAAATTTCTAATGAAAACTTTATATCAATTTTTAAATTAAGCACAAACCCGTAATTGGATCATGGGCCAAGCTAAGTCAAAGGGCGACGAAACAAAATGTCAAGTACTGCCCAAACCCACCAAGAAGTAAGTCTTCTCCATTCCCGAAACTCAGATGTCGTGAGGCCTAAACCAAATTTGCAAACCATGAATTAATAATTCATTTGTTTTTCATTTTCAACCAATGTGGGAATCTACCCTTTCTTCTTACTTTCTTTCTTCTTCTTCTCTTTTCCTTCTACCTTCTAAAGAAAAAAAAATCCAACGAAGGAAGACAACTGTTGGTGTTGGAAGCCTGAAGTGTGAAGTGAAATAGTTATTGTCTTCATTCCTTCTCTCTTGTCTTCATCATTTGAAAAAAGGGAAGAATAAAAGAAAGGAATAATAAAAAGAATGAAAAGATCCCACAATGGTTGTGAAGAAAATGGGATTATTAATCTAATGATTGGGACCAAGTTCGGGCCCCGAGGGACATAAAGCATTTGGAAGGGGACATGAACTACCTTGTGGTGAGTTTGGACAATTTCCAACACATGCTTGCCATTTATGGCATGAGTATGGGCTTGGGTTAAAATAAATCTAATTATTATGAGAAATTTATTTAAAGTTTTAACCAATTGGCTCAACGAATTAACATTCAAACTGGCCATCTGGTCCAAACATAACCCTCGGATCCCTGGACAAATGACCACATCCAAGGCTATACGTAGAGCCTTCTAGTTTACCATTTCTTTACGCCAATTTTTAGACCACTGCTCTCTCAATTTCGTACAATATTTCTCTTATGTTGCCCAAAAATATAATTTCAAGTTCAGTTTTGCTAATGAAGAAATTTGTTAGCCGGTTCACATATGGTGGTTGATTCTATAGAAATTATAACTGTTCTACTAAGAAAGAGAGTAGCTAAAGATTGTCAATACATGAGAGCAAATTTGGCTTGCGGAAACATAGCAAGTCATTGACTGCTACGTAGGGCTATATTTATCCTACTCTGAGGACTAGGTGCAATCTTATAAAACTACGGTGGAAGGAGTACTCCTAGATGTGTATAGGATTACGTACCACCAACTTGTGAGCTATACAGCTCACGCCTCTTGTGATGCCTTTTGTTCTTCACTGTAATCTCCTCTACCCGAAGACTCACCGAACCACTTCCCTTGATCCTTAACATCTCTGTTTATTTTGCAGTTCTATAGTAGGGACAACCTCACCCGGACAATCCTTCATACAGCAACTAAAATTTGGCATCCAATTTGGAATGAAGCAGATTTGATTGGTCAAGAAGCCTCTTACAGATGACTAGCAACATACTAGAAGTGGCAACAGCATCATAACAATGAAATAAAAAATCGCATACAACTTCCATCGTAAAAGCAGAAAATACATAAAACGATAAGATCGTAACCTCATCAGCAATCATGGCAATGAGTGCAGAGCTGCTTGTGCGGATCTGAACTCTGTTCGCCATTTATCCAAAAATAATAATGGAACACAACTGCAAAAGTCACAAAACCGAATCAAGCCAAAAAAAAAAAAAATCTGGATGCAAAAACTTTTAATGTGATAAATTTAAAAACTAACAATAACAATAACAATTTCAGCATTGTAATTCCTTATAGAGATTCTCCTAAATGCCAATTTGAGGATACCTCGGGGGATTTGGACTTCAGAAGGAGAAATTGAATTGAATCCTGATCGCGATAAATTGTTGTGATGATTGATACAGATAAATAATGCTCAATGAAAAAAAAAATAGGAATTAACACAACGATAAGAGTATTAAGATTAGATTAACACCACGGAGAAAGAGAGAGTTTGTCCCTCGACCTTGAACGTGTTAGGTTAAGCTTATTACAACCATATGCAAGTTTGAGGATAAACATTTTTAAAAATTAATTGAAATTGAAATAATTAAGTTTGCCCAAACTATTATTTGAAAACCTTTTTTCTAAATTTTTTCCTTATTTTTTCAACACTTACTCTTTAAAAATCAATATTCAAACAATTATTATTTTTTAAATAATGACCATCAAATAAGAGCTTAGTTGTGCTAGAATGATTTAGTTATAAGTAAAATTTGAGATTTAAAAGATCAATATTTTTAAAATGATTACCATAAATTCTTATATATTGATTTGCATTTTTATATTTATTTGATGAGAGATTTACATGCCAATAAATCTCGCTATACGGGAACTTGTATGAATACCAATTTTAAAATTCGTGTGCTTATTCAAATTTTAGTCCAATTAAATTATTCCTTTGAATTTATTGGGATCGGAACTTTTAAAATTTGAAATTCAATCTTAAAAGGTTAACGAAGAATCATCCAAACTTTATATACTAAATTTTTGTTTTTATATTTATTTGATGTAAAACTTATTCCTTAATCATCTTCTCTGGTCTTCTTCCTTCCTCATGTTCTTCTGGTCTTCTTGCTCTGGAAGTTTGGACGGTTTTGTGTGTGCTTGGTGCGTGGTCACCTGTGGTCAGGTTCTCCCTATTCTCTGCTCAGTTTTCGACGATTTGGCACATGTATGCACCGGATCTAAAAATCGGTTTGGGGAATTCATGTGGTTCCTGATGTTAAGATGTTGGGGGTTGTTCAGATCAGTATGCATAGGTGGTGGTGGTGGTGGAGTGAATATGCAGTCGTGGAGGAGGTGCTACGACGGTGGCGGCAGCGACAACTTCTTTGCAGGGAAGAAGATGAAGATGGAGATGGAGATGGAGATGGGGTGGGGGTGGTGGTATAGGGGCATTTTTTTTTCTTAGTTTAATTGTTNGGTGGTGGTGGAGTGAATATGCAGTCGTGGAGGAGGTGCTACGACGGTGGCGGCAGCGACAACTTCTTTGCAGGGAAGAAGATGAAGATGGAGATGGAGATGGAGATGGGGTGGGGGTGGTGGTATAGGGGCATTTTTTTTTCTTAGTTTAATTGTTTTTTTAATTGTTAATAATAGTTGGGAAAATATTAATTTTAAAGTTACCATTTTGCCCTTATTAGATTGGGTCAAAATCATATTTCTTGGTTAATTAATGGTTTCCATCAATTTGGACATTCGCCGCATATTTTTGAAAGGTTTGGGACCTCCGCTGGCACAAATCAAAGGTTAGGGTAAAGTGCGCAAAAATCTGAAAGGTTTAGGACAGTTGCTGCAATTATCCCTGATTTAAATTCAAATTTTGCTCAATTGAAATTATTTAAATCCATTTTTTGCCTCTTGTGAATTTAAATATTTTCTGACAAAAAATACAATTTGCATTTCCTTTATATCTTTCAATTGGAGAGGTTTTCAGCCATTTCTGATCTCAATCATAATTTAAATTTATTTTACAACACGATTGAATAAGTTATTATATTTTAAAGTATAAAACTTCCCACCACAACCATTTGCCTTCCAAATGCTTCAATTGAACGAGAAATTCACTTTGAACACCACTTACTAATCTTCATGTTTGTAATTCGGGAATAGAAGAAAATGTTCCCTAATATCTTAGAAGTGTATTATATTATTTTAAAATTAAATCTCCTAAAATGCAATTTGAATGACGGGTTTGGTAATGCCAAGTGACCAACGTACCATTTTCATAGGCACTGTATTTGCCACATGGATTGTTCTATTAATTTTGAGGGAAGTTGATTCGTGTATAAATAAGATGCAAATTTATGAATTCGTGTATAATTATGATACAAAGTTAAGTTCGTGTATAGTTTGAACCAGGGAGTAAAATTCATGTTCCATTCGCACTTGTCAAGTGTTTGTTACATCATTGTCACGTAGGCATTCTATTTGTCATATGGATTATTATTTTAGTTTTGATCGACGGAAGTTAATTCATGCATGAATGTGACAAAAAATTGTAAGTTCATATATAATTTTGATACAAAGTCAAGTTCATGTATGATTTTAGTACATGAAATAAAGTCCATGTATTGTTCACGCATTTAACTCCGTTTAAATATTATTTTCTATACGTCCCTGACATGATTCACATGATATATTTTATTCATCAAGGCCTAACACATGGAACATTTTATTTAAACGAATCATGATGAGACCTAAACCCAAAATCTTTGTTGCTCCACTACAATGTTAAATCGGTTGGATCTAAAAATTTAAATCGTTAAATAAGATCAAGTATATATAGTTTAAATATTACCTTAAAAGTTCATTCGAATCATAATCCTTTCTCGTGTCTTCTCATTAGTTGATAATATAGGTCGATGCTATATTATCCTTAGACTGTACTAGCAAGCCAAGCCTTAAGTCGCCCATTTATTTCTCTGTTTCACAGTTTAGATTTTACATGTGAAGCATTGGAGGAGTCATAAACTTCATGGATTATAAATAGAGGCCGACTTGTACGTACGATGTATTAATACAAGAAAGATATTTGGGTGAATTATTTGTGCAGATCAAAGAAAATATTTATTGTGATCCAAAAGCACAAACCAGCAAGAAATAAAGTTTCTGACAAAAAATAAAGCCATAAAGAATAAAGATGGGCGACGCAGAGAGTCCTCAGTTTCCACACCATGATGCTGCTCCTATTTCTTTCGAGTTTCGCTCGACACCACGGTTTACACCCCAAATAATACGGGGTCGGGGTCCATGACCAATAAAAAAAAATCGTGAACCCCCTAGTGTGAGAGGGCTGTACACATAACAAAACCCATTTTTTTCCTTTTTCTTTTTTAGTTAATGGTGCTTCATTTTATTTGAATTTATTTGTTTTCAAGAAAAAAAGCCATCTAATTAAAAATCAATTTTTAAATAAAATTTAATAAAATTCAATTAAATGAATGGTTGAAAAGTTGATAAAAATTGTGGGTCTCGTGGAATTTATAATTAAAATTAGTTATTGAATTTAATTTTTTAGTTTTTTTTATCAAAATCATATGCCACACACCAAATAGGGACAAAGTAAAATACCATAAATGAAAGTGAATATAAAGATTAACCTTAAATTTGTAAATAATAAAGTTTAATTTTGCTTACTTTCGATTTTGTTGGATGTCTCGAGTAGGTAGTCGGAGAGCATGGAGTTGATTCAATTACTATGCTTAAGAAAAAATGAAAAAGTTTCATAGTCAATATGTTGCTAGGAGTTGATAGTTCCAAACTTTTGTTTGGTATTGTTAAAAATTAGTTTTTAAATAAATTTTGATAAAAGTTAAATGTATGGTTAAAAAGTTACGCGTCCCATAAAATATATGATTAAATTTAATTGTTAATTTTGACTTATTTTTATCAAAATTTTAATCAACAACAAACAATGGCTAAATATCTGAACACGTGTAGGCAACTAAACTCAAGGATCGTGGCATGGCCACTTATTTAATAAAATTGTGCAGAGAAAAAAGTCGAATTTAATGTGAAAATTGTTGAAAAATTGAATAAATATGATCTTTCATTAACCATTTAAGCTTTTCAACGTGGTGCATATAATGATAGATTAATGTTATTTATTTGAAGTTTAGATAATTATCGAAACACGTGGAGCATACAATGATAGATTAATGTCATTTAAAGTATAGATAATTATCGATTTATATGAGTGATATCATTGCCAGATTCTCCAATATGTAAAATTACATTTCAACTTTATTGAATAATATGATAGTCAACCACTGATATGGCGATCATCCCACTTGGCGTAGCATTGGAGCAAATGGCCAAAGTGAATAAATTGAAAACTTTAATCACACAAATTAAACTTGGACTTTAGTCCTAAAACATGTCCTTTCTCCATCACCTTTTCCTTTACCCAAATGTAATAACTAATGATATTGCTTAAATTATTTAATCTCATGACAAACCATGATTTCCTCCAGACACGCATCTAACAGGAAAAAGAAAAGAAAAAATTCTCCAACCTCTCTCTCTCTCTCTCTTTAAAAGCTAGTGAACAGTGGTAATAAGTAATGTGAGAGAAAGCGAGCCTTACAAATGCAGCGAGATCTTGGATCTAATCCTTGAATTCGAGTAGTTTGATGTCGTGTCGCAACCATTAGAAAACCAACTTCCTACTAGAGGTAAATGATAACGTGCTTTTACAAACCAATGTTGCGAGATCTTGAATTGTTTCGCCAATCAAATCCTTGAAAACAAGTCGTTCGATGTCCAAAACGGCCTCGGACATCTCGACCGGACAATCTTCCCAACCATTAATGGTATCCTTGGCTAGGTCTTTCTTTAGAACACCACATATGATATCTAACAAGTCACCAGTACTTTCACGCTCCCGAATTGTCTGGAATTCTGACCAAATCTTTTCCAGGGATGGGTTTTCAATACTAATATTCGTCCAAGAAACGGCCTTCCATGGAGGCAACTGCCTGTCCCGACCAAGAATTTCACCGATCGTGTCAAAAACGAGTTTCCTTTGAAGTCTCGAAACTTTGGACGTGTCTTTTCCTTTGAGATACTGTTGCTTCTCTAGTAACAGAAAGATATCAGAGTCCTCAGGGAGGTAATGGGAAGCTCTGAGGATGTCTGAAATGTAGAAAAAATCAGATTCTTCTGATATAACTTTGCATTTCGACTGAATTGGTGAAATATCCGGGCTCCAAATATCTTCTTCCGATTCACCTTGTTCATCTGATACACGATTCAATACCGAGATTTATCAAACTAGATCAATCATAGATTTTATATTGAAGATTACACTTACAAATGCAAAACGAATTTCAGACCCAAAAAGTTCCCGGCCCACAGATTCTAATGTCGTGATTCAATGCTAGAAACCTTAAATTAGAGGATTCGAATGACAAAATAAAAATCGGACGGGAATCTTGACTAACGGGTTTTGTTCAGCTAACCTCGACTACTGATTGGATCATTTTCAGAATCGGGGAAATGTTTTCAATCTCTCAAATTGCGTTCAGATCACAGAACTAAATCTAGCATAATAAACATGCCGCGAACTAAACTTTATGCCGTCACAATGCTAATAGTATATCGGTTATTGAGTTCGGTTCAGTGCAACAAATACAAGTGTACAAAATATGAGAGAGTACCTTTGAAGTTGATGCTTCGTTTTGTCGTGATTGGTGAAGGAGACGGCTCGTCTCTGTAGAATGATGAATCAAGGACGGATACTGGACTCGGTTGCACATCGGCTGTAGTAATTTCTGCAATGCTGTTAAGTAGCTTATCACACCTCTCCAACAAACTCTTCCCTTCTTTGTAATCCTCCATTTTCGACCTCTGCAATTCGCCATTTCCACATTCATTCATTCAAAATCTATCAAAACGAATTATTTGTATATATACTAGTTCATGGAATTGGAAATCGGGGAAGTTCTATGGAAAAATGTGCATGTGTAAAGCCTGAAATGATTAAAATTTTAATTAATACATATGACTACTTAAATTTTTTGATGAGATGATAAACAAGAATTAACGTATTCATGAAATTGATTGTACCTCCGTATCGGTAGGAAGAGATGTACAGACAGTGCTTTCAGAAATGGAGGACGATTCATCTTCGGTGACAACGATGGTTGTGATCTTCTCTGTTTGATGAATCTCGGTTATTGGTTTCTTGTTCCTTGGTGATTGGTTCGTGACCGTTGGATCCGGTCCGGTTCTCAGTGTAGTGAGCTTCGGTGACTGAATGGGAGAGACTCTTCGGTTTTCCGGTGATTCTTTCACTCTCCGATGAGTTTCAATGCTCAGAGACCGAGGTTTGACAGGTGAATTTGAACGCCTCCCTCCTCCATTACTCTCACTCCTCGTCGGCGAGCTCGAGTTTCTAGTAGTTCTAGTTGGACTTCTTACACTATGCTCTCGCCCGGCAAGGTTGAGATTTCGTCTCGCTTGATTTCTGTAACTCAATGGCGGAGTATTATTCCCCATTCTTCGGCTGGTGTGATGCACTGGTGTTGATATCGAAGGTCTAGTTAATGGAGACTCATAGTAGACGAAGTTCTGATAACTGAGTTGATTTTGCCCCGAAAGCTTCTTAGAATGCAGGAGTCCTTTGAGCTGCAGAGCCTCAAGAATTTGTTTCAACGTTTCCAAATCTTTAGAAGTCTCGTCTATTCCTCTCATCTTCAATCTCTTCTCAATCTCTCCTTCGATTGAAATCGTCTGCTTTGGCTCAGGAAAAATGTCCGTCGAGTCGAAGAAACCTTTGCGGTGAGTCGGAGTTTTCCATGGCGATAAATTCACCTCTCTAACCAATTCTTTAGGCTGTACAGTTTTCTTACTCTTGGATGAATACTTGATTGGATCTGCATGACGTGGAGTCTCAAACACCGCATTGTCCTGCACAATGGAATGGGCTTGATTTGGCGGTTTGAAGTGAAAAAATTTGCCATCGATTTGGAATCGAGAGCGATAGAGATCTTTAGAAACTCTCGATTCCGAATTAGATCGTCGTAGCTCCACTTTCTTCTCAGGCTCCGGATTCGACGAATTTGATAGGGGCTCCAGCCCCATGAGTCTGGCAACGACACTTGGAGACCGGTGCTGTTGGCCATCGGAGGCTCCATTATCTGCATTCGCCGGAGATAGAATGGATGCATTTGTGCGGATCTCTCTTGGATGCAGATTGCCTTTGGTGTCAGTATTGGCTCTGCTGTCCAGTGACAGCCTCGCGGTCTCTTTGCAGAACTTCCATGAGGACTTAGAACCTTCTTTCAATTCAAACACAGGGAGCGTAAGTAGCGATTTAGGCGGTAACTCCGTCGCTGCCGTAGGTGATCGGAACTCCGCCACTGATACAACCGGATTTTTCGACTCCCTCGATAATGCTGGCGACGTACCAGCTGATTTTTCTTGCTTCGGCGAAGAATCAACGGCCTCAAAAAGAACACACAAAAAAAAACCCCAGAGTTCTAAGTATTACGGAAATCTGATTACATATAACAAATCATATAGATAATGGGAAATCTTACCGTGGATGGTGGGAGGCGTTTGGTGGTGGAGTAGAGGCGTTTTCCCGTCAAAATGTGGTGACAGTCAAAGAGATGAAGAAAACCTGCCATACAACCCATTTGTTTCTCTATCTGCTTCTCCAGATTCTGCTCCTGCATCATTCCTGACATTATTTTCTGGTACCTCTTCACACACTCTCTCTCATAGACACATGCTTTATTTACTTACTAATTAACTTCACATTTGGTTCAGCTCTCTCTCAAAGTGGTTCTCATTCTCTCTTGGACACTTGTGCTTTTTATCTGCAACTCCCGCTTTCTAACTGTTCCAGAAATTATACGCTACGTTGGGAAACATTTTCAGTTTTCGAAAGGCAAAATTCGAATTATTTTTTTATAGTTTTAACTTTCAACTCGACAATTTCTACTCAATAGATTTTAAGAAATTTCAAACATACTTTCAAAGTTTCTAACAAAATGATAGTCTTAAAATCATAATTATATAATGTAGATAGCACTATAACTTAAATGTTACCGAACTTTTTATTGGACTCTATTTCAACTTCATCTAATTCGTCTTTCGTATCGTTCGATATAAAATCATCCTCCTCGGGCTCTCTATTTCATTTTGAACATTTTTAGTACATTTTCTAAGTTGTAAGATATCATTCTCCTTCATTAGTAGTATCACCTGCTAATATAATCTCCATTTTGTCTTTCATTTTCTTCTTGTTTATCAACCTTGCATTAAATTGGACATAAATGATATCTTTCGCAGTAATTATTCATTGGCCAAAAGAAATGAGGTGTAGAAATGATATCATAGTAAAAAATTATATGTAAAAATTTGAAATTAAAGTCGAATAAAATATTTTTTAAAAAATAAAAAAATTACCTAAAATAATTTTAAGAGGATGTAGGACAATATTAAATAAAATTGAAATGTTTTATAATTGATATTGTGGATTAAATTGTAGCTTTAAGGTATGATTGTGAGAGATTTGTATTTAAAAAAGTCTTTTATAATACATTTTATAATATTCATAATTTTTCGATACTTTTTAATTACATATAATTCTAATTTTCACTTTTAAAAAAATCTCTTCCAAACACTTAAAATTTTTACTTTACGTATAAATAAATAAGTAAATAATAAAATAAATAATTTTAGTTAAATTATTCAAATTATTATAATGATATATGCTGGCCAGTCATATCCTAAATAAAATATTTTATCCCTTAAATTTTATAATTAGCGTATCACATGTGTAATTACTAATTAGTTGTCATTTTTGTTCTATAATACAGATTTATAATTAATTAATTAATTTTTTTTTTTTTTTTTTTTTTTATGTCAGCCAAATTAATTGATGGTACAAGTGTTAGAATCCGACGTCAGTCAGAATATTTGCAAATATTTTATGAAGAGTAGAAAAAAACGTATGTACCCATCCAACATGCACGACATATATTTCTGTATTCGTGTGCAGTTCTGCACATGAGGTCTTCAACCCTAGTAACAACTCGAAAAATTTAGGTTGTATTTAGAGTTCGTTTGGCAGGCTTCTGTTCTTAAAAATTCTTCTAACCAGACAAACAATTCAGAAAATTATTTAAATATATTCAAAAGCATCTTCTTGATCTTAGGAGTAACTTTTGCTTTTCAAAAAATCCTGCCAAACGAGCCCTTAATATATTAGACTCGATAAAACTAAACAGAATAATAGATAAATATTTTATATTTTTCCTTTCTTTAAATTTTTTTTTTTTTTGATCAAGTTCGTGTACTTATTATGTCATGTTTGTATGTGATATTGGATAACGTGCACTAATTAGAAGTAAGGAAAATAAGTTAAAATCTCGTCGAGTCATATTCAACACTACGAAGTATATACCTTTATTGCATGTTCATCGTTATTAAGATATTAATGTCAATTTCTATTGATGGCAATATGGGAGTGCTATCATTTATTAATACACGATATGTTTAGTTCGATTAATTGAACAAAACAATTGATAAATATTTTAAATTTTCGACTCGACAAAAATACAACAGTGAAGGAAATTTTGAGAGGGTGGCTTTGACTGGTGAGAGTAGAGATCAAATTTTACGGGCCAAAAAAGGACAAGGCGAAAATGATGTTGATCACAATGTTGTTAGATTTTTTGCAAGTTACCTAGTCCCCGTTTGGCTCCTATTTTTTTTCATTACATTATATTAATTTTTTCTCTCTTCATTTTAATCACACAATTATCAAATAAAATAATATTACACACAAATCTAAAATTTTTCATTATTTTTCTACCACACATTTTTCCATCAATCACGATTCCAAAAATTTTGAACACCCAAAATGGGGGCCAAACAGGGGTTTAATTTCATGTAATACAATGAATGTGGAAGCTTTGCTATCCAATATACTTGGGAATCCCAAACTAAAAGCAATGGGTTCCTCATTTTTTCACGTGCCTTTCACGTGGTTCATAGTTCCACTCTGTGTGTGTGTGTGTAAGTGTGCCTGAAATTGGCACGCATGACAAAAATTTCCTCTCGAATTTTGTAATTTTATTTATATATTTATCCTTTAACTGAAAGAGTAATTAAAAAATAAATGAAGATAAAATAGATAAATAATTAAACGAAATAATAAATTGGGATATTTTAATTTACGTCTTGTCTCGCTTCTTCGACATTCTTGATGTGCAGTCTTTTAATAAATTTTTGACATCTCGATAGATCACCCCTTGATAAATAAGTAGATGCAAGGTGTAATGTAATGTACTTAGTAAGTAGTGTGAGGACATCAAATCTAGACGCGTGTGCGAGCGAGGGGTGGGGGAGAATGTGTGAATTTGATTCTAAGTGGTGTCTTTTTAATGAATTTTTTCTTACCTCTTATTATTAACTAGTTATTTATATTAATTATCACATCAAGTGAGAACAATTTTTTGGACGATTTTAACCTTAATACAATTCAAGTATTTCAATAATATTTTACTTTTCGTTTTTCAATATATAATTAATAATACAAAATTATTGTTATGTATGAATTTCGTATTATTAATTCTCAATTAATTAACATTCACATTAATCAGACTCAATAAATCTTGATCTAATCTAGAGTAATAAGGAATTTTTTCTATTCATGTATCTGAGAATTTTAATAGGTGTTTAAATTCATGTATTAACAATTAATTCTTATGTATCAAATGTAATAAAAAAAAGTTGATCATTTGAAGTATTTCATCATTACAAAAAAATTGAATAATAGAAGTTGAATTTTGATAGTATAATTTTCTTCTCTTAAATTTCTATCCTAAATTTTATTTTTCATAGTTCGTTTGAGACTCATCAAAATCCTCTTAATAAATTGATATCAAACATTACTCTTACAACACTTATAAAATATTTCAGAATAACGTGATATACACGTTCAATTCTAACTAATTCTAAAAAAATGTCCATTAAAGCCACCATACTTGCCTAGTAACAAAAAGTACATCTAGAGGTGTAAAGATAGGTGATGTACCTTTTGAAAATTTATTTTGTTAGAACATCAATAAAAAAGATGAAAAAAATTGTTGGGTCATTTCAAAAACTATGAATCTCTCATCGCGTCATCTTGAAGGAAAAGTAGACCACTCGACTTATTTTCTTTAGTAAAGAACTCGATGGTACAAAAGATCAAGTGGCAAACTCGATTATCAAGAAAATCTAATGCAAGACTAAAATGTTGTTTCAAGTAGCTCTACCACTTTAAAGATCTCGAGCTAAAGTTTATAATCTTTGCTAAAAATAAATAGCATTAAAATAAAAAGCTCGCAAAGCCATTAGAGTAATTATAAATATATATTTTTTAAGACAAGTTGCAACATTAAAGTTCTCAAACAAGTTTATATTCAATTCTTCTCAATTATCAATGCAATAATACTGATAACAGAAGGGATAATCAAGTTAATTAATTAAATATTTGTCAGTAAATAATAATTTTAAATTCTTAACCTTCCGTGATTGGTTAAGGTGACGTCATTGCTTTCCGCTGTATCCTAATTATCCAGAATTTGCAGCAGGAAAAGCATTTGTTTACTGACTAATTGTACGGTTTTAATTATTAAATAAAAATTAGTTTTATTGGTCCCATAAACTCGCCTAGGTTTACATTCCTTTTGCTCCCCACCCCACCCACCCCAACTCTTATATTTCAGTGAGAAAACATTGCTCAATGCATTGCAAACCCCTATGTGCTACCGTAGTTTGAAAAATAATATTACACGTAATTCCAAAGTTTTTCTTCCGTTTTAACCATACGTTTACAAAAAAAAAAAATCTCCTTTTTAACCATACGTAGGTCCATTATAGCAGTCATTATCCTCTCTTACTGCAATCAACTTGTCTTTGTTGCTGTTGCAGGAACACCACCTGCATATATCTCATTTCTTTCCAATTCTATTTTGAATTAAAATCTCCTCACGCTTTCTTGAATAGAGAAATCTAATATTCACCCAACGCTGAAGTGACACTTTTGGCATGCTTGGTATGCTAGACTTAGAGAATACGAGACACTATTAAAGAAGAAAAATTAAAATCTTTTGTATTGTATTATGCAGTACTTTCCACTGCTGCACATCTTTATGCATAGACGTTGAGTGTATCTAGTGGCAGTATACACTTCGTAGTGGTTGCTTCATACTCTAGAATGGGAAGATAATGATCCTTACCTGACTAAATTTTGATCCTTGTGGACCTTGATTCTTCCGAATACCCTTTGGGCTCTCATTTAACGTGTGAACTTCCTCATCACGCCTCCTATCCCTAGCCCTTGAGCGTGAAATGTAGAAGGAAGGAGCACTTGCTAATTGTCTGCCTACTCTTGATGATCTTACTTAATTTAAGCTTAAGAAAATTTCAATTTTCCTTATTATTAATTTTTCTTTGTCCCAAGGCAGAGGATGTTTCAGAGCCTGTAAATTGCTGTGTGTTTCTTTCTCACTTCATCTTAGGTGCCGTGGCAGCTACTTACTACGTATTGGTTCCCATTTATATGTGGATCAAAGATCAAATTGTTCCAAAAGGTCAGCCTATATAGGAGGGCACACGCAGTTCCACCATTCTTTCTGCACATCAGAGCTGCTTCCCTGTTCCTTATTTTCGACAATATATTTTCATTGAAAAAACAAAAGACCTCCCCCCCCCCCACCCCTCCCCCCCGAACTTGTTTCGATTTTCAAGAATGCGTGTTGTTAGATAGTTGAAAAATCTTGGACATGAAGTCGAGATCAATTGACATATGGCACATGTCGTGTTGATGTACTGTCGTACAGTATTTTTCATGATACTTATCATGTAGTAAAGCATATGATATTAATACCTCAAAACATAAACAAACTAATCTCTACAAGGGACTCACGATGCACAGAAATCACGACCCTGATCTCTACGATCGTGTCACATTTCTTTCAAATAAGCATGTAAATCCTTTCATCTAGGATAACAATGTTCCTTCAAAATGCATGGAAAATCCAAGAACTTACATCAAGAGAGCATAACTTTGACAGCTTTTTAACCCAAACAAAAACAGGGTGCAGGCAGAGATGGATTATAATGGTTGTACATGGGCCCTGTACTACCAGCGGGCCTGTACACGTAGCGTGATCCAGGCAGAGATAGTGTCAAAGCACACAAAAATTTCAAAGATCAAACGGCAACACTTCCATCCGGAAGCCATAAAGTGCAATCAAAGTTTACTAGGATTTTGATGGGTAATATGTTCTAAGCTAAACATTCAGTTTGCAAATAAACACGAAAAATAGAGTACGAGAAATTCAGAAAGAAACCAAGATTTTTTCAAGACAACACTAATTTGTTCCGTTCTCAGGACTCAAGTCTTCATAAGAGACTAAACCCCTTCGACCGCCAGGGGAGCTGGATCTGGAACTGCCCGGCGAAGCAGATGCCTTTTTTCCTGGACGCATTTCAGGAGTTCCAGATGTGGACGAATCACGGCTCCTAGAGTGTGAAAGAGATCTACCTCTATTTTGAGGGATTTGGTCATTCACTTTTGGCCCAAGACGGGATTTTAGTCTATCACTAACTGCAGGGCGCCTATCTGTCGGGCTAGGACTTCGCACAGGGCTCCTGCTACGATGTGTTCTCCGGGCACGGTAACGACCTGGGCTTCGGGAACGACTCCTACTAGGACTTCTTTTGCGTTCATATCTAAAATACAAAACATAAAACAATAACTCTTGTATGACTGCACGAAATTGAAGTAAAATTTGAAAAAAGATCCTGAAAGAATGTTTGATCATGCTTAAAAAAGGTAGAAGATACTTTTAAGTTACTTTTTGGTTTTCAAAGTATTTTTGAATAACTTATTTCTTTCTTTAAGTAAAAAACACAACTCTTAACTTAGTGTCAGAATAAGTAATTAAAATAAGCTATTTATTTTAAAACTTAGTTACTTGTAAGAAAACATTTTAACCTCACCCAAACATAATCATAATCATAAACAACCAAATTGATGAGATCTGTACGGACTGTGCACTGAAGGTTCAAAATACACATGCATGCAGGGAAACAAACGTGCATTCTGCCCTTCAGAATTTTGAATTTGCAAACAGACCAGATGTACAGGAAAGAGACACACAGACATTAAGATATGTGTAAGTGTACAGAGAGAGGGAGAGAGACCTGTGTGGGCTCCTGTCTCTTCTTGGTGAGCTTCTGTATCGTCTTTGTGGTGAATGTTCGAACTTACTTCTGTAGCTTGAATACCTAAAAAGTCACAATTAGCAAACCATTCTTTATATCATCCCCTCAATTCAGACATCATTTATATTCTGATGCAGATCACAGTAATTGGTTTGTAGACAATGGTTTTAACTCATGCTGAGCATCCTAATTCCAACAAAAACCCACCCTTTGGGCAACTGATTGATATAGATCAACATCAACCAACAAAAATCAAGAGGGAATCGAGATTTTTAAGCCCAGACCTCTATCTTTCCTATGATTAGAACAGAGAGGAATAGAACAAAAAAGGAAATTAGGCAGGTTCACGTAATTTACCAAACAGTCAGATGACAGTGCTTTCTAAAGAAACAAAACAAAGAAGTAAATTTTACAGCGAAGAAGATTCAAACAGTCCAATCTTGATATATACTAACTCGTGACAAAGAGAGAGACAAATGTCATTAGCAAAAATACTAAAAAAGATTTCAAATATGTGTTATTGCCTGAAGTATATATTAATGCCGAAAGGAACAAGAAAAAGTCAACTTGAAGTTCTAAAAATTCAGTCATTAATTTCAAATGATGGATGATTACGAATGTGCAACACCAGAAGCTCGTGGACATGAGATGAAATGTTCCAGGATGGCGGTAGCCAAAACAGAGAACAAAAGATGCAATTTTACACGGCTGTTTTGCTTATCTGATTTCCATTTTAAAAGTGGCAGATAGAAGAAGTGTGTCTGACATCTTCTAAATTTTCTCCAATTCTTAAAATCTGGCAGAGACGTTCTTAGCAAGAGCTGCTAAGTGAGGGCACATATTTAGCAAATGACCCATAACAAACCACCCTTTGGATCTGTCGTCAAGAAAGTACCTGTCGTTCCTTTGAATATTTCTTCCACCATATGCATAAGATCTATCCACAGGACGTTCTGGAGATGGTGTGCGATAGCGCCTAACAAAGGCGTATCGTTCAGTAAAGCCTCGCCCTTTCCTAACACGCTTTGGAGTTCCATTTGGAGAGCGGCTTCTAGACAAATCCCGACCACGACTAGAAGTGGATGGTGGTGGAGCTTTATGGGCAGGACTCCTTGATGGACTTTTACTGCTTCGCTGACCAGACGATCTAGGAATTTTACGGTTATTTTCAAGTCTGGGAACCGTTCTCTCTGGGCTTCTGCTCGGGGTGCTTTGATGACTGGACATTGGCCTCCCTCTAGGACTTGGTGTCAGCCTCCTGTTACTCATAAATGTAATGCGATGTTACAGAGCAGCAAAAATATGGGTGATAAGATATTAGTAAGCATTAAATAAAGAAGCAAGAATGGGATGGAAATGAAAATGAAAATGATAAGTAAACCAACTACTGGAGCAGATGTAAGAGCAAAAAGCATTAAATAGTGAAGACCTGGACCTGCTCAAATTGACAGATTGATCAACATGGTTGGCAGCTTTATTTTCATGACCATTTTTCAGAATATCATCATTCTTCGGAGAAAATTCACCCTCTTCATGAGATGAGCTGCCAACTGCCTGCTTCAGTTCATCGTCCTTCCTCTGCTCTGTGACGGCTTGTCTCAACAGAGGGGTCGGTGATTTCTTTTCCAATCCTGTAAATTTCCAGTTATGAGATAGCAAGGCTAAAAATTAAATATTTGGTCATTTCTTGAAATTTATCTGAGTCGGGAAAGTAACAATGATGACAATGGAGATCATTCAATAGAGTTTAGAAAGTTAGGATACCTAGACTTTGTGCTGGCTTCTTCATTTCTTGGCCCAATATGTTACTTTTACGTGCAAATTTGCCCCTAGTGGCATTTTCACCGTCAGAGCTGCTGCTGGTCCTACTCCCGCTCTCAGTATCACTGGAACTTCCCGAGTTTCTGAGTAAATATTGTGAAATAGAGAAAAATTGAGAACTTAGTTTTGATAAACGGATTGTTTAACAACACTTCTTCTGTGACACAGTTGTGGTTCCCTCATCAAGGATGTCCACAGATCATCCAAACCATTGATTTGAAAATATTCTAGACTCCCAAAACCATTTCTCATCTGTTATTTATTGAAAGATTGTTTACAATAAATTGCATGCCTTTTTGTCTTACAAATGGTGGGTGAAAACATAATGTCATAATCCAAGACAAGGAAGACATTTGTGAGATACATGCCTCCATCAGTATGACTACGACAAAAAGACTTAAACTGGACCACTGGAACATAGTACATTGTTGGAAATGGAAAGAGACATGAGATAAAAACCTTTTGGACTTCTGCCTTGATTTTTTATCACGTTTAACTTTCCTCCTCTCCTTTCGTCCAACCTTTTTCTTCCCACGTTGATGTCTACCTCTCTTGGTTAACTTCCTTTTCTTCCTCCCTCTTCCATAACTAGAAGAACTTGAAGAATGAGAGTCTGATTCAGAATATGAATCAGAGTCCGAAACAGAATCTGTCTCAGATGAAGCAGAATCAGAATCTGTATCAGAGCTGTATGAATCAGATGAAGAGTATCTCTTTCTTCTCTTTCTCCTCCTATCCTTACGAGATGCTTGTCGTTTCCCTTTTGTTTCACTGTCAGAACTATTATCGGATGAAAGAGCTCTTGTTGGTTTTTTCTTTTTTCCTGAAGGCACCATGAGCAGAGATATCAAAAAGAAAGGAAAGATGTTACAGCAGTAATAAGACAACGCTTGCCATCTCAGTGTTACAATACTACCTTTCCCTGCTCCAACCGAATCATGCATTTTACTCACAAGTGTCTCACCACAGCCCACAATTTTGACCAAACCCAATGGTTTACCATCAGCAGTTCCTACCTGTTCAATTTTCTTAACAACATCCATTCCCTTCACAACCTTTCCAAAAACAACATGCTTTCTGCCACAGAAGGAAATATCAGAAATTCAGTACAAACAGTACCCAAGTTTAGTTGTTCAAGACCCCAAAAAAGAATAAATGTTGGGGACTTGAGGACATTATGAGACAGGTAAATAAGATCAAAATCAAATACCCATCAAGATATGGTTGGCGTTTAAAAGTTATGAAGAACTGGGAACCATTTGTGTTTGGACCACCATTTGCCATAGAGAGAAAACCGGGCCCACTATGATCCAGCTTAAAGTTTTCATCTGTGAAATTAAAAGGAAAAATTTGAAGGGTCTTAAAAGTGAGCCACCACTACAGGAAAAATAAGCAGAAACATACAAAAAAACGTACCAGCAAATTTCCCTCCATAGATGCTTTCTCCACCAGTGCCTGCAAACCATTAAAAGGTTGTGCCTTACAAGTCTGGGCATGACGTCTGAAGTCATATCGAGCATCTGCATCAATTGAAAGTACAAGATCCGGAAGAGAAAAAAGCATACCATTTCCTTTTGAAAAGTCACCACCCTGCACGAATAAGGAATACATGAGACAAAAGTTTTCCAAAATAGAGTTTGTGTGCGGGCGCGCGAGTGTGCATGTCCATGTCCTTATATGGCTGGTTGAAGTATTGAGAAAAACTAAATAGATGTATCCATGATCACTCTCCCACACATTCTTGTACGAGAAAAAAAAGAGACAAAGATATCTATTTCTTCCATTGCCAACAAATCTAGTTGTCTTATGCCAAGGAAATATTGAAAGTTCATTCCTCAAACAATTGTCATCAATGAACAATAATCCAGAACTCGCCATTTCAACAAAGATATAATCAGGACATAAAGACTACAAAAAACTGGGCACAAGTACAAGATTCAAATAGAACCATCTCAATATCACGGACACACTTACAGGACATTGACACAGGAACAACAGGCATGAGGAAAAAGAACGTGAAAGAAAACGGAAGACCAAATATGTAATTTTCCAAAAAGTGAGACACAGTATGTTAGGAGCATGTTGATTATAAGCATTATATGCTATAATGTACAAGTCTTAAAACCTGTTTGTACCTTGATAAACAAGCAAGAAAGATGCATTGATATTGATATATAATAATAAATAAAAAAAAATCATTACGTCACTGGTTATTGAATTAGGCAAAAAGAATAGTTAATGCAATTTAATTGGCCACGTTAACGAGCATGCGTCGATAGAGATTGCCAGTGGTATTGTAAGCCTTCCACTATCATTCTCACAGTTCTTTTTATTCCCTACACTGAATAAATATTTTTCCTCCTTACATTCTCCTATTGTGCAATTTTTTCATATCATATTCCAACCCCTTTTTTTTATTAAAATATAACATGTTTGATGTCAACAGTGTTCTTGAAGTGTGTCGCAACATGTCCTTAGTTAATCGCTGTATCCAAAATGGAACCCACAATTACTGCAGACAAAACAAATCCTTCTTCATTCGCTTTGTAATAGTGCCCAACCTCGAGTCGAATTAATTGTCGTTGGCAATGCACATTCATGCTTCCAAAACTATAAATATAATAGCAATATTTTCGGAGGCCAGAGTATGACCATCTGCAACTTGCGATGAACATGGACCATCCAGTCCGGATGTCCATGGTTTCTAGTCTACAACGTGACCATAATGAATTTTTGAAGGCCACAGTTCCTGAACTCACTCTCAGTGACCAAGTATGCTGAAGAGAGAACATGTGTGTACATCTTAAAACAACATGAACCTTCCCCTTCTCCATGCTTAATGTCTACATCTCATCATATCCCTTTTTCAACCAACATAACAACCTCAAAGCAGGCTTGAACCCTTCCACTCATGGTCTCACGCATAATTAAACACACTTTCTCTGCCTCTCTCGAACCCTTGATTGAAATCCTAGAATTACCGCCCTTTTTCCTACAACCAACAGTAGGTAGCCCCATCGGTATGAAAGTGTCCCCTATTACAGTAGGAGAAACCTATTCAAACCTTGCTGATTTACCACCAATGGCAAGACTTCTTCTCATCACATTAGCAATGAATTATCACTTCTCTGTATAGAAACCATCTGCACTTCTCATTCCATCTAAGATTTGAACTATCAAGTTCTTCCCCAAGTGCCCTACTCACCTATTTAAATGACTTCAAAGAGCAACCTCCAACTACTGTCACTGCAGCATATTGCTATCCTTCACAAACCCAGAAAATACTGTTGTCTACTTGAGAAAATTTTCAAAAGTTCCGCTTATGGAAACCAATTTGCTTCTACTTCCTCAAGAGTTTAGCCAAAAAGATATAGGACATATGCACAGATTGTGGCATCCTCAATTAAAATGAGAAACATACAGATGTTGTGGGAACTGAAAAGCAAGCAAACCAGGAACCAATTGGAGTTGACTAATTGTAGAAGACAGACAACAAACAGCAATAGACATATGCATGAACAGTTACTGGAGAATTACAGGAAGCTCCACCCAGTATGTTTTCTTTCATAATTAGTGTTCTATAAAAGCATAAACAACATACTTGTGCCATAAATCCTTGAATTATGCGATGAAAAATGGACCCCTTGTAGTGTAGAGGTTTCCCTGTCGAGTCTCCAACGCCCTTCTCACCTACAGAAGAAAGTGAAAAAACATTTAAACCACTGCCTGGAAGAATGGTTTCTAAGCATTATATTTAAGAATACATAAACAAGAGTTTTTAAGAAAAAAATACATAAACAAGGGCAAAAAGAGTAAAACAAGAAAAGTGGTCAAAAAAAACATGTCTACATCCACGGGGACACAAAAGAAAACATATACATCGATATAACCTATGATGCTCGACTCGGGAATTGGTATCGGATACGGGTACGTATCTATGTGTTGGATCTTTTATTTACGTGTGTACGTCTTTCGAACTTCAATTTTTTTACTAATTCACGATATCATTTTGAATAGACCAAAATCATTTATTCACAAAGAAGGAAATATGTATTAAATAAGGGGTTAAGACTAATAAAATAGAATTTTGGGATTCAGGTTTCAATTATGAGAATTATTAAATGTTATATAAAATAGAAAATAAGGAATTTGATTTCAATTTGGACTTAGTGGAGCACAAAGTAGTACTATATGGAACTCATTTTCATTTTATAAAAACAAAACTCTAAACCACCGATACAAAGAGAGAAAGAAGAAAATGGAAAGAAAGAAAAAGAAAAAGAAGGGAAAACCTAGCGCTATCGCCTTTCTCCACTCTCTAAACTGCGATGCTAGGTTTATAGAAAGCAAAAAGGGGAAATAAGAAAAGGTCAAAAAAAAAAAAAAAGTAAAAACGATGAAGTGTCCGGTTGAAACTTGGAGGATCCGACACATACCCATGTCGTGTCGTATCCGACACAAGTACTCCAACTATTTGGAAGAGTCCGAACATCATAGAATATAACCACTTGTATTCAAATAAAATTCATATCAAACACTTCAACAATAAATCTATATAGGGAAACTTAATTAATCCTTTTATTAGCACTAATTATGAAGGAGTCTAGCCACAGGTTAATAATATCTTAGGAAATTAATTTATATATAGTGAACTTCAGTAGGTCTATGTGAGTTTCAATCTCTTAAGGGTATATCAATCTCACGTAATCACTCCTTCACAAAATGAATATTTTGCTCTGACTTCATACGAGTATTAAGGTAAATTTTGAAGTATGTTATTTTAACAGACGAGTAGAGCTTTTACTTGTCAAAAATTACATACGCTAATCTAATGCTTTGACAGTAGATAGAGTAGATAAATCAGACCTAAATGGAGGTTTTTATTATTTAAAGGAGGGCACATTATTTTAAAATGGTCCAAAAGGGAAAGAAAAACTAAAGTTCATAATCGAGGGAACGGTGATGGGAAATCCTAGTAGAGATATTATATGGAAGACTTTCCAATTTAAATACTTGTTTTAGGAAATGTAATTAAGGTTTTATTTTATATTATTTCTTTATTTGTTTTCCTACTTAAATTAGGTGACTTGAAACCTTTATAAAGAGGACTTATGCATTATAATAGTTGATGATTGAATAAACTCATATTTCCCCCTTTAAATTCTCCCTATTCTTTTCAATCTTCTTCTCTTTCTCCTCTCCTTTTCCATTCTTCCCCTCTTTCCCCTTCTTCTACAAATCTCGTTCTTTGTTTGTCACATCCTGCGTCAAGCAGTTAACACTTCCCCAGTCACTATAAAGCCTCTATGGTAGATCTGGGTATGATTTCTAACTCATGCAAAACATGTGCCCTTTACAAACTATATTCAATCTACATAAACTTCATTGTTCTTAATATGATAGAACACACAACTTATGAAAATGTAAATTGATATAAAAATATGTTCATGTTACAGAAAAAATAACAACATTTACATTCCACTAAATTTAAGGTCTCTTTAAACTATAAATACAAGTGTAAGTTCTAATTCTCATGCCTAGTCCCTGTACCAAAAATGTTTAACTGTCTTCTGATACGGAAACATTATACATGAAAAAAAATTATAAAGAATAAATTATTTACAACAAAAATAAAAACTAACCGACTACCATTTCTTCCTTCCCACCCCATTATGAAATTTTCATGTGACATTTAATTACTGCATTAAACATATACATTGAGTGATCACAAGGATCCAACTTATCCCTTCACTATAAACTACTTGTGCATGTCAAAAAACTGATACATAGAAGCGTCAAAAATCATTTTATTGGATAAGTACACTTGAACTAATTACCTAAAATGGAAAGGAGTGAAAAGGACGTGAGCATATTAGGTACGCGAAGTCATAAAATTTTAGCAAAAATGATAAAATTTAGACTTTTGTACCTGTGCAGAGTGCCCTAAAATTCTCAGCTGTTCTGGGGACAGCATCAGCAAACAGCTGCATTTTCACAAAAAAGACAGAAGCAAAAGCATCAAACAATTATATAAATGAATAATTCTTGCACTGGTAGCATCTCAAAATACTGAGGCTTTTAAGATATGGGTACCACCTCAATGACAATTCTTTCCACGGGATCCCCATCAATGGATACGTCCAAGAAGACCAATGGGTTCTTATTCTTCATATTTTCTACGGGATTGCTGCAGGTGTTAAAAATTACCACACTCTCGTTAAATGAATTGTCGAAATAGATATCAAGAAATCTTATGTTCTTGCACAATTTGGTCAACAAGATCATATGCATCTAAAAGCATATATTTCAATTTTCAATATTTTAGCTTTGACTAGAATCGTGGATTTTTATCTTTAAAAAAATAAAAAATAAAACCTCATATGTTTGAACACTAGCTCGAGGTTGTGGGCTGGATAAGGGAATGCGGTTAAGCCCTTGTTTGTCTTCAATTAAAATGAGTTTTGGAATATTGATTTTTCGGAGGAAATTGTGGTTAAAAAGTAAAAAAAAAATTGGATTTACGTGTGTGAATGTGTGGTTGAAAATGAATTTGAAGAAAAAAGGGTTCCGATTTAATGAAAGACAAACAGAGGCTAAATAAATATACTATAAAAGAAAGTACCTATTGACTACAGAAAACAGATAAGTAAACAAAATCTGTGAAATCATTTTAAAAATTTCAAGCTTTGCTTCAATTCACCATGGATCAATGTGAAAGGCTATACATCATCATGAGATGACTAGGTAAAGCAACGGGATTAGAGATTGGTGGAAGCTTTAAAAAAAAAATTAAAACGTAGGCTTTTCAAAACTTTTATCAGCTTTCGAATAGTACCCCTCAATAATGCTAACGCCCAAAACCTCCAATGAGGTCCTAATTTCAACTCGACACAATCTTTCAGTTTAAAACAGGATGTCCAGATCAATACCATTTCAAAGCTGAGACATAGTCACTAATCTATTAAATAAGAAATGCAATTCAAGAATCAAGATATAAGTTAATACTTTCGAATCAGTACTCAAGAGATCCTGATGGTTCTTGTTCTCATATTTCAGCCTTTCCAACCTAATTAGTACATGGAAAATGTATAGTTCGTTACATTTCCCCAGTCCATATGCTACCATCGCTGACAATTATGTCCTGCAATACCAACCTGCAGCACTATGCAAGGCGGTGTGTGTAAGCAACATATGCCTCTCACCCAACTAAAAATCAACCAGTTCTTAACTAAATTTATTCAACCCCTTGTGCTAATCAGTAAACATTCAACAGTCAAGACACTGGACTTTTTCCCACTCCTGTAGAAAAGCCAAGGAGCAGTATAGCTCGAGGGAATCATTCTTTGGTCAGTTAAAGCTGAGAAGAGCCCCCTTGTGGAAGAAACAAGAACTAAAACTCTGAAGGTTGCAAAGCTAAACCATTAGAAGAACAAGACATGCCAATACAAGCCCGTAATAAACTCAAATACATTAATGTCTTTCCAATTCGCAATTTCAAACAATAGCAATAAAAGTTCGAATAATTTCACACAAGGAAAAAAAAACAAATAGGTTATAAAAAAAATGAAGTCCAAGATTGAAGTGTCTAAAATCTACTCCAATTTTGACAACGGAGAATTAAAAATGCCGCCAAGATTTAATTTCAATAGACACGTATACAGAAGGGTATGCAGCAGATGAAGCCCAAATCCTAATTCGCCATTAAACATTCAAGAAAAAAGGCGAAGTAAATTTCCTTTATACCACCACCTATAGCAAAGTAGATAGCAAATTTTACAATACCCTAAACCCTGACACTGGAAGGAACCTCATAAAAAAGCCCAACGCATATACCTTGATGAAGATTGAGGATAACTCACTGTCAAGAATTGCGACTTGGAGCGAGTTGCTACTGATTTACAAAGAGAGATTTGAAACGTCGGCCGCTCCTCGAATTTGTGTTAATAAGACTAGAGTGAGACAGCGAGGAAATACATGGAAATAAGGGGCCGTTCTCTTTGTGTTTCAGTTTTGTGTTTTGAGTTTTGAATTCATTTTGAGTTTTGTATTTTGGGGGTGTATTTTGA
>CAIGRN010107965.1:0-10265 GCA_903798345.1 Fraxinus anomala | reverse complement strand
TGCTCTGCAGTATGCCTCGACATACACAATTGTTGAAGCCTAAGAGTTAGAGGTAGATATCGTATTACCTTATGAGGTACCCTGTGTCTAGATCGAGACATCTTCTCTTTGTATTGTGGACTAAAACACATAGGACATTAAGTCACGCTCTCAGTTTCTTTGTAATACAACATGCAATCATTCACACAAGCATGGATCTTCATAACACCAAGGCCAAGACCGGATAACACTTTCTTTGTTCTATAGAACGTAGCTTCTAACTGATCACCTTTGGCATAATTCTCTTAATGATAGAGAACATACAATCATAACATGTTGTAGGCATATTAAACTCAGACTTCATATTCAAGAGTCACGCCATAGTAGAAAGTGTTTGCTACAACCAGGCCACACAGGTTTGTCAACTTCTTCCAATAGTCTAAAGAAATTTGTTGCATGTTGATTTGGGACTTGTTCCTTATGAGCACACACATTAGGATTGATGTAATTATTGTATATTTCAGGTCCTATCGCATCTATCACCATTGCTTCATGGCTCTCAATGGTTGTAGCTTGTACAATTGAGGATTCAGTCAAATCTAGACTATTAAAATTGAATGGTTCTCCATGTGCGTTCCACTCTGTATAGCCCCGTAAATCCATTTTCGTAAAGATAAAATTTCACATCATCTCCTTTTAGAAGCCTTGTGTTCTTACATATAGAACATTGACATTTGATCATATCTCCATCACTTGTTCGAGATATGGAAAATTCAATGAACTCTTCAATACCTTCAATGAATCTGTCAAAAAGAAATCCTCCATCTGACCGGTTTAACATCAAACTGCGGTCCAATGCCATAATGTTCAACAACAATTCATAGAATTTAATTTCATATCCTTCATGAATTATTGCATGGTTCGGATGTTAAACCTGCAAAATGAATCCAATTAATTCCCTTTCTAGAAATAAACAATTGAAATCAATTTTAAAATAATCATTTAGACAATTAAACAAGTAGTTTAGCAACAACCAATTTCAATTCAAATTAATAGTCAACTATTTCAATTCACAATTTCCATTAATAAGCAATGATCAATCATAATTACATTCTTAATTAACGATTACATATTTAAAAACTTTCTAAAAAATCAAATTAACACTTTCCATTCAAGAATCTCAATTATTTGAATCCTTAAAAGTTCAGCATAAAAACAGCAACAGTAGATTCCAAATTGTACAAGTAAACAGATCATTTAAATGAAACTGTTGGAAAATATATCATCAGCATAAAAACTTGATTCGCTTAAACAAGTAAACACCATAAGAAAAATTAGTAAACCTGAAACTAAACTAGTAAAATTTCCCAGATTATTAAATAGCAAAAACAAGAAATCATTGATAAATGTAGTTTCTATACTTATTATAGGTCCTAAACGATGATATTTTACTGTTCTTTGGATAAATTACGACCTAATTTGTATTATATTTCATTTTGTAGGTTAAGAATTGAAGAAAAGAATGCAAAGATAGCGGAAAATGGTTCAATTGTATCAAATACAAAGTTTGAGAACTGAAATGCAAATAGTCAAAAGTTACATCGAACCTCACGATGAATATTTGAAAGTGTTAGGCATGAACTGGATGAGGAAAGAAGTCAAATAGATGAAATATGGTCCAAGTAACATATTAACTTCCAACCGAAAAAATTATGTTTCGAATTTTCAGGCTCACATTGAGACCTAATTTTGGCATATCAAGATTTTGAATTAGAAAAATGATATTTCTACAAAAATTGTAGACATCCGAGTTATCTTTCAAATGCAATTTAAATCACCTCAATTGAATATCGGAAGAAAACGTTTTGACAAAAATATTAAAAACTATTCAGTTGCCGAAAATTAGGCGAGGCGCGCGCCTCAACCAAAATTTCGTGCCTGAGGCTGCCCAAACCCCCAGGGTGTGTGCCTCAAGACTAAATGGGAAAAAAATCTTACTTTCTTTCTTTTGTTTTGGTAACAATTCAATGCAATATTTTTGGCATCTTTTAAATATCAAACTCGACAAGAACATGGGGAGACCTCTATTGAAGATAAATTTCATCATATTCTACATATTTTAAAGGCGAAGAACAAGTTTACACATAAATTCAAGGAAAATCATACAAGGATTTTGAAGATTTTCATAGCCCGATTTCAAGATTTGAATCAAGAACGTGGATTTCTTCTAATTCTTCTATCTTTCTTATTTCCGGATGATGTTTTTCCAATTATTCTTGTATAATTTAATTATAAAAATGTTAGGTTAAATTTTTCATTGTATTAGATGAATGATGAACCATATTGTTTGTTTATTTTAATTCAAGGCAATTAGTTTAGTATTTCTTGATTTTTCTTGATTGATTTTGCATTCCAATGAACTATTTGATTACTTGATCACCAATTAGATAATAAGTTGCTTGTTGTAGTGTAGGAATACTCACAATAAGTTTAGAACGCGGCAAAATCAATACATTAACAATATGTATTAGGAATAATACATATGGCATGTGTAATCGTGTGTGATAAATCCTGTGAATTAATGCATATTTTTCATATGAATTCGGACTAGGAATATGATCGAGTCGTGTTAAACATATGTTTAATATTTTAATATATCTTGAAAAAGAATACTGAATAACAGTGGATTATCAATTGTCTTGACTACATGAATTTACTAAATTACGAATTAAGAATTGAATTAAATGGCAATAGGGGAATTCACAATTCCAATACAAACATTTACGTATTAAATAAATACTTTATTTTTTTGTTAGTTTATGATTGATATAGAAAACATATAAACAATCTCTTTTAATATTACCACACTTCGAATTTAATAGTAGCTATTGAACTACAAATTAGACATTATTCCGTGTGGAAACGATACTCTTAACTCACAAATCTTATTACGTGTACAACGATCTCGCACGCTTGCTGGTTTTATCCAAACAATCACCAATAAAATGAAGCAACTCTCTACTCACGATTTAATATTTTTTTCCAGTCCTAGAACTGTGTAAGTATATATCTCACTCTACAAGGTAAAAATTGATGTCCATCATTCTTCCACACTACTGCAAACTTCTAAGCATTTTCTCTACTTGAAATTCTCCTCACACTCTCCTTAATTTACTCACCCACTGGGGCGGATCTAGGAACTTCACACGGTTAGTGTACATCGAAATAACCTAATATTCCACTCTATAATTGCAGTATAGCCTATCAATCTTAAATTAACAATGGAGTATAATATGTTAGTCAATAAAAATCATGCATTTTAATCTCATTATTCAAAGGTTGTACTTTGTCATTTACTAATTAAAAGCTCCATCATTTAAAGCAAGCCTAAAAAACCTAATCGTCCACTACAAATTTAAAGTCACTGATTCAAAGGTTGTATTTTGCATTTACTAATTAAAGGTTCCAACATTGAAGGTAAGTCTCAGATATAAAAAACCTGGTCTTCCACTACAAATGCAACATAAGCTAGTAATCCTAACTTAAAATTGAAATAGGATACTAACTATCAACAAAAAATATGAATTATAACGGATTATGCTTCACCTAAATATAAGTTCGCCCAACGCCCAAGTTTCAGTCTTCTTCCCTCCACCACAAAACTCGAACAAATTTTAGCCAACTGCAGTCTAATGAAATTCATAATACAATTTTCAAGAAATAGCAAAAATGGTAGTAATGAAAAAAATGGAGAAAAAAATTAATCTAAAAGGGTTAAATCTTATATAGCCTACCTCGGAGCAATGAAGAAGAAGATTACCAATAATTGATGCTATATCAATCAATCGAGGGCTGGTGTCCACGATGCCCGGTATTTCGAGAGAGAGAGAGAGACGAGTAGAGCCATGGGAGAAATATAGAGCGAGAGAGGGGATGAGATGAGCTGTGGGTTTTGCCCACCCTACTTTCATATTTGATTTTGATTTATTTTTAATTATAAATCACTTACTAACAAAACAAGCTGTAGGAAATATTTTACAATTACATAAATTAAAATGAATATATTACAAACAAATATTTTAGTGTATTAACAACGAATAAATTTGTAGGTAAATTTCAATTAATGTTTTATTTTTTAAAAAATTTTACAATCAACAATTAGTAGGTCACAATCTTCATTGGTAATTTTTTATATTTAATTTTTTTTTAAAAGTACTCATGAATTAAAAATGAAATCTCAATGACGGCTATATTTTGTCGGTAATTCCGTTGCTACCACATTTATATTATATATATAGATTTTTTATAACATTTCATTGGAAAGTCGTTGGTAATTCGTTACTAATGACAATGGATGGCTCCCGTTGGTAAAAAATTGTCTCTAGTTTATAACATCTATCATCTGGTCTCTAGTTTGTTTCTCTATTACTTAATCTTAATGAAGGCTTTATTTTTCAAATGTAATTCCCTCATTGGCAACACTAATACGAAAAGCTTTAATGCAATGTCGAATATAGCGATGTTCGACATTTCAATGATGAATTTCCTTCCAAAATGGAGGACAATAGTTAAGTTATCTAATAGTACCATTTGCATCGATTTTTGTTGGACCGACACTTGAATAATTGGTTTCTGCAAGTTTTGAGATTAAGATAGACTTCAATAAGTTAATGAACTACAAAGCTTTTTGAATAATCGGAACTTCAATTGGCTCCAAATATATTGTTGCACAATGATGTCAGTAAACTTTTTTTTTACTAGCTCTGCAGCATTACTAATTAAATTTGTAGTTTCATTCAAAAACAACTTCATCTCAAGAGAAGAAGAAAGTTTTCACGTTATCAATTACTTCGAATGTTTATTTATTTTGCCCGCGTCCAAAAGGACGTGACATTCGAATGCAGCTATTATTAAGATTCTGTTACTGAATTCACGTCGAAGGAGAGGACGTTACTATTTTCAGGATTTTGTCGAGTTCTCACTTAAGATTTTTTGCTTACTGTAAATTCAGAGATCAGATTTAGAAAAAAAAAAAAAAATACAATCATATTAAAATCCAGCATTCTAAATCCATGAGGTTGGTCTTATCCATAAATAAAGTTATAACTACATAATTTATTATGTAAATGAGAGATGTCTTCAAAACAAAAAAGCATGTGTAAATCTAAGTATTTTTTTAGTATCCGTGATTCCAGAGCAACACAACGTTCTAAAAAAAATCATATCATCTTATAGTGAACTCTTGTTACAATTTCGATCGATACTGTTACACGGTCTCGATCAGTGGAAGTGCAACACAAATAACACCACAATTGGGCAATGAGGTACTTTTTGTAGCGCGTAGATGATTAATATCTTTGCAATTTACAGGATGAGTTTTTGATGTGTACTGACAACTTCTTAAATAGTTACTTATAGACTTTGAACTATGTGTTTCTACCACCATATTTCTTGAATCTTGATCAAATAATAGTATACCTACTTTCGTCGTGGATGATTATCTGGTCTATCCAATAAAGTGGACATTTTTGCTAAAAAAGAGAAATTTAGGAGTTGTTTGGTAGATATTAAAATCAAATTAAAGTTGAAAAATTGGCCGTTATTATTAACTTTTATTAGACGAGAGAGACCTAATAACGGCTATATTTTCAATTTTAATCTCTCCCAAATAAGCCCTTAGATTTTTCACATTTTTATTTTTCACCGACAAAAGGAACTTCTATCAACTTTCATCTATTTAAAAATAGTCATAGTATTCTTGGAATTGTTTTTTCGAACGACGAACATTTCGCAACTATTAAAGAGGTCAAAACTTATTGATGGGCTCAAAGCGATTGTGTTAGTGGTTCTTGATGGGCTCAAATACGACACTCAAGACCCAGGCCCGAAGCAGACTCAACGTGGCGCGTAAATAGTGGGTGTGTTGTATTTTAACTATGCTACACCTTATAACGTCGTAACATTTCCTCATTCTTCGCTCCATTGCTTGTAATTCACACAGCGTCCACCGATCTGTTAATTCCAGCGATCAAAAAATCAAATTCTTACTTGAGTTTTTATCAATCAATTCCCATTATTTTTTCTTAAAAATTGTGCATAAAAATTTAATTTATTGGCTCAAAATATCACAAATCACGTCGTAAAGTCAGTTGCATTTTGCCCTTTTGTTTGATGATCAAAGGTTAGGGCAATTCTGTTGANTCAATCAATTCCCATTATTTTTTCTTAAAAATTGTGCATAAAAATTTAATTTATTGGCTCAAAATATCACAAATCACGTCGTAAAGTCAGTTGCATTTTGCCCTTTTGTTTGATGATCAAAGGTTAGGGCAATTCTGTTGATTCATTCAATCAATGGCATCGTGGCTCAAAGCCGCTGAAGGTACGATTCTTACAGTACCATCTCTATTTCTGAATTTTTTAGTGGATATGTAGTCTGATCTTGATTGTACATTTGGGTCGATGCAAGTTTTAACACCAAAGCTGGTCTGTATTCTAATACCTCAGTTCGGAGCTAAACACACTTGACTAAGAATGATTATATAAGGAAAAACTTAGTGCATTACGTAAAGATTTTGTGGCGTGTATGGACAATACTGTTCGCTTGTCGTTCTATTGTTAACTTTTGTATTCCAAGATTTAATTGGCTGGAGAAGGAGTCCATGCTAAGTTAGACGTGTCTTTCTAAATTTGATTATTTCGTGTCAGATTTATTTGAGGTAGTAGATCGAAGAGCCAAGCTTGTTGTTGGCGAGAAACCAGATGAACTGCCCGATGTTCAAACCCTAGGTATTGTTCTGAGGTTCTCATTTATAACTCTTTCTTCTTTCTTTTTCTTTTTCGTTTATTGGGGGTAGGGGGATTCAGTAACAGTTAATATATAAGACTCCATCTTTGTAAGTTCTCGTATTCAAAGTCACCGCTTTGTTTCTCTTTTTTCTGAAGTTAAGCGAATCAGTGCGTGGTGCACCATTTTATTTTTGAGTTTTTGGGGATGATCTGATGGGAGACTATGACACTGCTTTCGAATAATGTACTATACGTTTGAGCATCTCATGGTGTCTTTTAATAATCCCCCATCTTATCAATTACATTTTTTATGGGTAAAAGGAACAACATGAGATGGAAAATGCCCTGATATATAATATTTGTTTATGTTCCCACCAATTGAAATAGGTTGTATAGATCCTTTTTTTCACCATCTTCTTTATCCCATTATGAAGCTTCCAACGGACAAGGATCTCCAACGAAGAGGGTCAGGCCTAGAGCGAAGGTATTTCATGGAATTCTCTACTCTTGGGTATTAATAGATCTATTAATCCTGTATACTATACTTCTATTTTTGATCTAACAGGAGAGTTATTTGCAGTCCAAAAAGAGACTCACTTCCAAAGAAGCTCCAGTAGATGTTGCAAGGGAGAAAACTTCACCAGAAACAACTCAAAAGCATGTAGTCCCTAGTGTAGATATACCTATGCCATCAATTGAAAATAATGAGAGTAATTCTGTTACTCCTAGACACACTGTCAATGACGAAGATCAAGGCAATATCGACAGAGATGGCTCCATAACTGAGACTTCATTAGCTAGTACTATATCTAATGATGAGGCAAAACCTGTTGCTGACCATCTTAATGCAGCAAGTGTTGCTAATGTGGAATTAGTGCCTTCAAATTCAAATGATGAAATTGGGAGTGAAGACACTTCGGGTGTTCCATTGGGAGCTCCATCAGTTGCTTCTAAAGGAGCGGAAATTGTGCAAGGTATTTCTCCAACTGACTCCAATCAAAATATCATATCAGAAGATGCAGGGTCTTCTAACAATCTGGAACAAGTAGATTCTCAATCTCTACGTGCAAATGGACCAAGTAAAGTTGATGCCCAGTCGGCCCATGTAGATTTAGTAGTTGAACGTAATTCTGAGCAGAAAAAGCATCAAGAACAGAAAAATGTCCATTCAGCCATGAAAGTGCAAGAGCAACTGGATGAGGTATAGTGTGTATTATCTGAGAACTTCTTGGTTGGCTTTCGTACTTGAAAGTGTGTAAATGTTTGGAACAATGGTTTCTCAGCTTTTGTGTAGACTAAATCATTTCAGTTTTACAGGCTCAAGGACTACTCAGCAGTGCGATTTCGACGGGTCAGTCAAAAGAAGCTAGGTTAGCTCGGGTAAGAATTATCAATTTCCATGATTGGTTGTACTTACTTTTGGAACGCAATTCTATCATCATTTCTTTGTTTACATCTTTTAACCAAGTTTCTTGCGTGATATGACATATATGACATCGCCTTCGAAATTGAATTTTAGGGTTGTGGATGACTAAATTGACGTGGCAATTTTCGATCAACTTTAGGGGAGTTAGATGAGATAAAAGCATGTTATTGCTGGAATAATAGTGAAGTACATGTAATTTTCATTGTGTGAGGTTTTGTAGTGTATTACATAAAAGCTTAACTTGGTTCTTCTAGTTTGGCCTTTGCTTCAATATGTAGGCTTCAATACAGAGGCTTGCCGCTCCTTGTCTTTTCATGCTAAAGTGTTCTCGAGTTGCATGCCACCACCTTGCTCGAATCAATTTCATTGGATGAGAAGTTCGGTCAAGTCAAACCATCATAACACTTAGGTCGTATCCTGTGATTTTTGAGTCATTGTATGCAACCTAGGCACTCATTACTATCCTGATTGGTAAACATGTAAGTGCTGAGTTAAGGGTGACACCTTCCTGTTTCTGATTGGTTGTAATGGTGGTGTTGTTCGTGATGATATTTCCAGACGAGGGCAACTTTGGCCGTTCTAACTAGTTGAGCCTTGTGGTCCGATCTCATCTCACATATATGGATTTCGGGTAGCTAAGCTTCTTTAATCACTTTGAAGTGTATCCACACTTTATTTGAGTTGCCTCTTGAGATCGGATATGAACAAGGACGGTTGATACAATGTCTGCATTTGCAAACAACATTGCATGTACAATAATTATGGCTGCTAAATGCCTCGTATTATGAGCGGCTCTTTGTTAATCAAAACTTTTTCAAAATTCAATTCAAAGATTTATATATAACTTAACAACTCTAAAGATTAATTTTTTCTAACAAAATCTTGACTATTTTGTTAAGTTTTCAATTGTATGGTTGCTGGTGGAGGCACGTGCCATTTGTCATCCTGGACAAAAGCGTTACCTTATTGGATGATTTTTTCTGTCAAGGGAAGGAGGTTTAGACTGAAATTACATGGTGATGCTTTAATTATTCTGTTTGTTGAGATTTTCACGTAAAGCAGTACATAACTAAACTGTTCTAACCTTTTCTTTTTCTTTTGATAAATCCATATACATGTACACGTAGTTATGCAATTAACGAAGTATTTTTCTATTGTGTCTTTAATTAATAAATAATAAAATTTAGAAAAATGTAAAGAAAGTTGTTTACAGTCAAAATCTATTTTACATTGGAAGTAGGATGACCATAAACAGTTGTTTTGATGACAAACTAAGCTTTATTCCCAATTAATTTGGGTATGACAACTTCGGTGCATCACTACATCTACCAAATCTCAAATGCAATAAGATGATTAGCAGTCATGTCAATATTAGTTGACATTTTCTTCATCTAAGTTGTTTAACTAACATCGAATCACTCTCGTGAACTTAAGCTTCTTTAAGTTTATAAAAGATATGTCCCAACAACCTTAGTTGTCATTACCTTAATTTATCATCAATTGGTGCCACCTCTGCTTGTTAATGAATACTTTTATTTATTATCTTATCAACTGGAGTATGGTTAAACATCCCATCTTAACTTTTTCATTCTGCTTTGGTCATTTTATGGACATTTTGTCCTTGAACAGCCTGGTGCATGCTGCATAGTACCACTAGATATCAGGTCAAATGTCTGTTTTAGACAACCTCGTAGTGATTCTGATCACGTAGACTCCTAAGAAATTCCCGGTCATTCAATACATCACATTCTATTCAAGTCCTTTCTGAAACAATGACTCCTCAAGAAAACACTATCCTTTTTAGTAATTTTATTATCACTATTATCTTTAATACTTGTTGGATTTTAAGCGCAAAATAATAAAGAAATTAACACAATTATTTAACGTGGTTCGACGATGTGTCTACGTCCACAATGAGCGAAATGGAGATTTTATTCAGTATAAATAATAGGATTACATCATTAGTATTTATACTAGCCCAAGCCCATACAAGACTTTAGGGCCCGTACAAGAAAATACAAATGTAAACTTGTGTTTCATTCTATATGATAGGTAATCATAAAATTCTATT
>CAIGRN010107957.1:0-17484 GCA_903798345.1 Fraxinus anomala | reverse complement strand
TTTTGATCTTGTTCTACATCTTACAAATATCATTGACAAGTTCTTATTCATATGACACGATAATCATCCGTTGATATCCCGACTCGCCATTTTGTCATCTCTGCCACCGTCTACCGGTTAAATATCGTCGGAGTCAGTACATGTGTCGCGAGTCCGGTATCGACATCTGTTGGGCTCATTTTTTAGGGTCAACACCTTCAATTTAATATTTTAAGCAATGTATCTAAGGTGTATAATTACTTGACTATAAAAAAATTTATCACGAACTTTGATACATATTAAGTGAATTGTACATTTACACATTTAGTGGGCACTTGACATTCACCTACCTAGATGGGTATGATAGAGCACGTTCATCAAAATATATAGCTTGAAGTATGTTTTTGAAAGCGTGGGTGGGACAATGAATATGAATACTAGTTAATGTGGGAATGAGGATTATATGAACCATCAAAACTTAACATTAAAAAGTGACAACATTGATTTCTTCTTTTTTCATGCTCTTTCAAGAATGTTTATTTTTGGGGGTGTTTTGAAATGGAATTTTATTAAGTGGAAGAAAAAAGTTTGATGTCAAGATTCAAAGTTGGGCACTTATTGTTTTGGCATATCTTGATATCCACTGTCTAGTGCAACATGTATCTCTTGAAATATTTGGTTTGTGTTGTGAAATTTCAAGCATGTCTTCAAACAAGTGGAAGTATTCAATGGAAGAAATTTGTGGAAAGGGGTAATATAGACTGCTCCCTACTTTCTTGTGACAATTATTTGTACAATAAATTTGCAGTTTTAATAATTTAAATAGAATTTTGCTACTTGTACATAAAAAAAGGCTGACGGACTAAATCGACAAAGAAAGAGGCCCATCTTCTGAAAATGGGCCTACTCTTCCCCTCCCAAGTCCACACATGTTATTTTGAAAATCTATGCTTTTTGGAGCACGAATGTTTTATTTTTTTTTAAATTTTGTCAGATTGAAATATTGAACTTTTTTTTTTATTGCTTTGTTAATTTTGGAAGATGAGTTGACAATGCTTCCCCCTCTTGCCACTCCAAACCATCTAAGGTCTTTCTATAAATACCCAAATCTTCTTCTCTTATTTACACCACTCAATTCTTGTGTTTGTTTCTTTCTTTCTTCTGTACTGCACTCTAAGCCCAATGGATTCCCGATTTTTCAAGGGAACCGGAAACCCAGTGTTTTTGTTGTTTTGTTTTGCTATCGACTATGGTGTAGAAGCATCCCACAAAGTGTACACGAGTTTACAATCCCTGTCCGCAGTAAATGTGAAGCAAGTGTACAGAACCGGCTTCCATTTTCAGTCAAAAAAGATACTTACCTTCTTTATCATGCATATGTGAACATTTATTTTTTACAACTATTCTAGCTATCAAGCTTTATTATCCATATAATTAAAATAGCATACAGTAAAATATGCATACAAATTTATCCATCTAGTGGTTAAAAAACTGCACTTCGTACGCTTTATTCTTTGTTAACATTTGTCAACATTCATGGCTGTAGTGGTCGCCATCGAATCTGATTTGCAAAATCTATAAACGGTTTGTAAATAGGAATAGTAAGAAAAATAATAGTGGGTCCAACGAAATATATGGATAATGATGAGTGATAGTTATGTATGTGTGGTTAAAGTTAATGTTTGACATTAACCGAATTCATAAATTGTATTCAAATGGATTTGTCCAATTTTGTAACAAGGTTAATTAAACAAAACTTGTTCCTTTATAGACAGTATTTAGAAAGCATAAAGCTTTATTGTGTACTAATATAATGTCTGGGGGACTTTGTTATGCTTCATTTAAAAGTAAATCTTCTCATTATCTACTAATCTATGTTGATAAAAAGGGAGACAGAAATTGCAAGCCAATAATTTAAGAAATTACTCGTGAAAATGCTGTTTTGGGGTAATGTAGGATATTGCAATATGTCGTCGAAACATTATATAAAATGTAATAAAATAACTAGAAACTGCAAATTTTTGAAAAGAACTAAATTATTGACTAATTTCTCTGTGTTCATTCAACTGAAAAACATGAAATTTTAAAGCATCATGTGCACCCAGATGCTAGTAGAGTATACATGAAAACCTGGCGAAGCTCTCTAGCCAAATGTGTTCTTTCTCCTTGGTTCAAGTCTTTCTGCTAACAGCTTCAAATAAGCACTCTCGATGATATCATAATACTTTTGCCACAGTATATCTACAACTTGGTTAGCATCTAATTTGCTGCTCAAATCACAGCATTTTTGAACCTGACCATGATATTTAAATTGCAATTTTCCCAGTTGCTGTGTACCATAGAATCAAACATTGTCAACAATTCTGAAGCAATCATAACCATTAATTGTTTGCCGTGCAAGCAAACTGACCTTCTGGTGTTACGTACAATCGATCGTACTGATTTGAAAACAAGTCGATATTGTCAAGACACCAAGAGATTTTGGAAAATGACCTTTACCATGATAGTTACGAATTAGTCTCCACGGTTTCTTTCTATGAAAAAATAATAGAAAACTGATTTAATTTAGGAAAATTGGCAACTGGGTCCCCAAACATAAAAGTTAGTAGCACTTGAGTTCCCAATCTTCATTTTTTTGCCTCCCGAATGGTTCGTAAAATTGGTGCACTTGGGTTCTGGATAGACGATTACCTTCTCTTCCATCATAGATTCTCCATCGTAACACTATTGCATTGCACGTAAACAAATTTTTAGCGAGCAAAGGTATCACAAAAAAGTATGTTTCTCTATTATATTGTTTGAAAAAATTAGTTTCTCTATTAGCTAATAACCGTACCAGTGTAAAAAGAAATATATTTCTTGAAAAAAAAAAGGTAAAAAGTAAAAAGTCAGGCATTAATTGTTTTTGTAAATAGTTTACAACTGGATACCAAAAATATTACAACGTTTTTTATTTACATTGTACAGGCACAAACTCTAGCATAGTGAAACATGATTATCCAATAATGAAATTAACTTAAGTCTCAAGCTCGACATTTATTCTATGTAGGTGCTAGCCTAGCCCAATACAGTATCTCGAGTATAGTAAGGGCTCATTGGTAGGGCTTTTGTTTTTAGCTATGCTTTTCTTTCATTTTATCTCTTTTGGTCAGATAGAGCACTTTCAGAAAATTATCAAAATATGTTAAAAGTATCTTTTTAGTTTTTTCGAATTTTAAAAAATCCTGACAAAAAGGGGCCATTAATACAAGGTAGATTGTAATTATAATCCTGAAATATGATATTTTCTTGACTCGCCAAATTCAGCTGAGTAGGGAAAGGGAGAAAAAATAGGAGAGAATTTTTAAATCAACCTAAAAAAAGGAGGGATTGAGAAAACAGTGGAATCATTGCAGATTCTGGCAACTANTTGTAATTATAATCCTGAAATATGATATTTTCTTGACTCGCCAAATTCAGCTGAGTAGGGAAAGGGAGAAAAAATAGGAGAGAATTTTTAAATCAACCTAAAAAAAGGAGGGATTGAGAAAACAGTGGAATCATTGCAGATTCTGGCAACTAATTGCTTCTTCTACATTGCTACAGCACCAAAAAATGAAAACCAGAAAAAATAAATTTATTTTCTAGTACAAACTCAAAACTTTGTTGTGTCTTATGATATGTTTGCTTGAACTAAATATATAATACAGGCTATTTCATGGAATTATAATTCAATCCAAAAACTCAAAAAAGTAGAGTTTTACCCTAATCTATTGCCTATATAAACTCCTCTACCATATCCCCAAAATGAAATTTCCCATTGCAGCATTCCACTGCATTTACAACTTCTTGAAATGCAGTCACACTGCATGGTACGACCAAGCCATTTCTTTGCTCAAATCCAAATTCATTGTAGGCCTTTTCTAACAACATCTTGAATAAAGGGTGAGACAAGTAACCGGTTGGCACCATGAATCGCTCTCTCTCCTCGCCTACGTACACTGCAAAAGTTCCGGGTGGTGTCTTGGTGGATGACGGGGATCCTCCGGCTTTGTAATTATCTCTTAGCAAACACTCGTTTTGTGATGGATCACGACCCTCGTTGCCAACAACCTTAATCTTCTTGGCTAGTTTCTTCATCGAACCGATCTTTTTCCCGAGCATTTTGTTGAATTCGAGAGGGAGAGAAGGGTTGAGGAGGAAGAAGAAAGAAAGAAAATGGAGAGGATTAGAAGCTAATGAGAGAGTGGTTTGAGTGTTGCATTCAAGGAATCGGTGGGTGGAGTGGTCTTGTAGTGTGTTAGGAGGGAAATGTCGTAAGAGGGTCAGCTTTTGACTTCTAAAATAGTTGAGAGCCTGTGATTTTGGTGGTTTATTGGTCTCAAGATATTGCCTTTTGTTTACTTTGACTTATCAATAGTTAAGAGCAATTATACTTCTAATTAATTGATATGCTAACGTTTAGAAAGGCTTATATAATTGGAAAGTACCACCAACTTTTTTCTTAAATTTATAATGGCCATACACAAGATGATAAGAGGCGAACCCCAATTAATTTTCATTTCCATGTCACACAATTGCATCACAAAGAGATCAACAAAGGCATGAGAGACACTAGATTGTGAAAAGGAAATTTCATTGATTGGTAAAACTTCTTACACCACTGAAGATTATTTTAAAGTAGCAGAGAGGGAATAAAAATGCCACCAATTTGCAAAGATTGCAAGCCATAGAGCATGGTGAGATTTCACTTTAAGCTAATTTTTAATGAATGCTAATCAAATAATTGATACGTTAGAGCAGACAAAAAGATGTCATAAATTTCGTTGTCTATCATGTCCAATATAAGTGTGTTTTAAAAGGGTTCGAAATTAAAACCAATGTTCAGAAGGCCAAAATATTTGGACGGACTTGGTTTTAATATACATGCGCACACAAAACCCTTTTCACATGTAACTAACCATTAAACTTCTAGTCCTCAATTGAATAAAACAAAAAATATGGTTAGTTCTACCCGTTCCATAATTGAATCAAAACCCCATTTTTTTATACTAGACTCAGCTTCCTTACGACCAAAAGGAATATATAAGTCTTTGAGTCAGTTGGTAGAATATCTACTTTTGCTTTTGTTTCTACTTTTTATAGAAGAGCTACCTTAGATGACCTTCTTCTAAAAGTTCATTTAGTCACATAAAGGACTTTCAGAAAATTATTTAAATATGTTCAAAAATAAATTCTTAATCTAAAAAGCAACATTTAACTTTTCAAAAACTCTACTAGATGGACTCCTCAACTTCTCAAACCAAAGATAATCTCCCACCTCTAGAAGTTGAGAGAGAGAGAGAGAGAGATGTGTTTGGTGTGTTGAGAGAGAGAGAGAGGGAGATGTGTTTGGTGGATATCATAATTGAAGTGGGAAGTTTTAAATTATTAGACGAGAGAGAGAGAGATGTGTTTGGTCGATATCATAATAGAAGTGGGAAGTTTTAAATTATTAGACAAGTCAAAACTACAAATTCTTTTTAATTAATATTTAATATTGGGATTTTACAAGATTGAAAGAAGAATAGGATTGGAGATAGTAAGCAAAGACGGCATGTTTTGTACTTTAGAGGATTTGCATATGGCAGGGGTTGACATATTAAAATTCCATTCACAACAATATTTGAATTTTGAGTGGGTTTGGTCCAAATGGCAACGACAGTTCTCCACAGCACTAGTTGACTTGAGGAGGCATAATATTTTGTAAGCCTGTGTTTGAATTAAGCACTTTCTAAGGTGAATTAAAGGACCTTAATTTGTAGAAAGAAAATTACTATCTATACTTGTTTGCAAGTTGCCTTGCGTTGAGCATGTTGAATATTTGTTAGGTGAAAAACAAAAATTTTCTTTAAACAAAACGAATCAAATCTTTGGTAGATTAAGTGGAATACATCGAGCAAACCTCGCTTCCTATGTGACCATTGATTATCATCAAAAGGAGCTCGTTTAGGTACCTAAACATCGAGCAAACTTCGTCTCTAAGTGACCATTTCTCTAGTTTTCTCAATGAGAGAACAACTGTGTAGGAGAGACGAGAGCAAGAGACTTGTATGTACCGCACTTCATTTTTATGTTTTAACTTTCACCCTTTTAAATTGGTGAATAGAATCACCAAAGACGTGGACCACTCTCCCAATGTTACCCAGGTGGAACTACTCAGCACCAATCATATTTAGAATCATCACATAGAGTGAATCATTCGTGCTGCTTTTCCTTGCAACAAAATGCTTTTATTGCTCTCCAATAACCCCGTTTTCATGGTTTAGGATGCTCCCAACATCTCAGTTCAGAAGTCTTTTTGACAGATTGAACCAAAGCCTATCATATCGTTACCTTGCATCCAATTCCAAATTGGAAGATAACTAATCCAGACCTTCACATTATGAAGTTCAATTGGTATTTGCAAAGCCATCTACTGTAGAAACCATTGCTTGGAATGAAGGCTCCAAACGAAGATAAAAAAGGGACTTGGGTTCCTCATGGTGAGATGGCACAGTTAACTACAAATTTCAAATTATTCAATAAAGTTCATAGATAGATTCAAAATCTCGGGGAAAAGATCCACACAGTATACTTTCACAAGATCAAAATTTATGTGCTAGCAGGGTTAATTTTCGCTGTATTAGCTATGAAGTTCTACATGTCATACCTAGCATCACTCCGAGGAGACATACTCACAGTACACAGATTTATCTCTTAATATACACAATCATTAACGTAAGCAAAACCAAAATGCGGAGAATAAACTCCAGGGCAGAATCAATAATCAGATCAGATCTTTAAAGAAATATGATAGCATAAGCCTTCAAGTCGAAGTAATAAGACATGTCTACAGGTTCTTGCACTATCTTTAAAAGTAAGTAGACAACAGTAATCTACACCAAGACGGTAAAAAACAGCTACATTTTCCAAAACAATTACTGCTGACTGTAAACCATATAACTGTAACAAGAAAAATATAGACCTACATAAAAGTCATAAATATTTGCTATATGATATTACCGGTTTGTCTCCCTTTTAAAGAAAGATTGATAGATCTTCTGGGGCGTCAATCCAAATGCTCTCATAAGGATCTTTTTCTGCCCAATCATAGCACTGATTTCGGGGATTATATCTACCACTGTCAAGAGAATAAGATACACATCGTTTACCATAATATAGAACTTCAGGGAAATAAACATTGTTTCTCATCATTCCATTGAGATCCATCCTTGCTTGGGATGACAAGATACTTGCAAAAAGTGTCAAGCCTTCTAAAGTTTCCCTATCTGTCCATACTTTATTTGTTTGGTCTAACTTGTATACCACTGGGTTTAAATCAGAACAAGTGTATATAACAAAAATATCCCCATTATGCTCGGCGATAAATCTTCCTTTCCACCAATTGTTGACACAAAAAGCATTAGGACATCTGGCTGGAGGAGCAGAATGAACATCCCAAGTACTTTCATTAGGGTTATAAACCCCCAACAAACCTGTACTACTCAAACAATAAAAAAGACCATTGCAGAAAAGCAGGCTGCTGACTGATGGCAGACGGTTTTGGTAATTAACAGTAGTCCATGCAGTTGCTCCAGGATGACAAGTGCTAATGGTAATATGAGTTGTGCTCACATGCTTTACCGTAAAGAGAATACAGCTAGGAGATGTTGGAGAGGCAGAAAAAGCAACAATTTGGAATAACAATTCTTTTTTAGGTAATTTGATCTTTTCTTGTTTACAAGGACAATAAAAGAACACATGCTGAGCTCTGGGCTAATACAGCAGCAGCCAGCCATCCTTAGCATAACAAAGCCTAGAGCCATGTCGCTTCGGTAATTCAAGCCAATAAGTTTTGAGCTGAGAAGGGTCGTAGAATTTATACAAGTCACCAGATTTTGGGAAAAACATAAGCCAGGGAGGTTTATTGACCTTTCTAACAGCATTTGCAACAGTGTGCCATTGTCTACAAACAATGGAAGCACGGATATTATCTTTAAAGGTTAAATGAGAGATTATCAGTTCCAAAATCTGTTGGAAGCTCAGAAAGCTCATCTGGCTGTCCAGTTGAAGCTCTTGTATCTTCTTTGATTGTTTCCGCTAATCTACATTCACAATATTGAGGTAAAATCCAGCTAAATGAAAGAGAAAAATAGAGGCATTGACAATTTAAATCAAACAAAATCACCAATTATATTGACCTCAAGCAATGGATATGTTTTCGAAAAATTGAATTCCCGGTAGACAATCACAGGTAAAAGCAGCATTGGAATCATTCACAAAAAATACAAGTTTGCACTTGGGTTATATAGAATTTGAAGGAATAATTTCCGTCAAAGTATCCATACTGATAATATACAGACAACACGACATTGACAATTTAAATCAAACAAAATCGCCAATTACATTGAACTCAAGCAATGGATATGTTTACGAAAAATAGAATTCCTGGTAAAGACAATCACAGGTAAAAGCAGAATTGAAATCATCCACTAAAAATACAAGTTTGTACTTGGGTTATATAGAATTTGAAGGAATAATTTCCATCAAGTATCCATACTGATTATACACAGACAACACCAATCGAATCGGAATGCCAAATTATACATGTTTACACGAAGGCCACAAGCCAGAACAGAATCTCTTTTAAATGGTTAATAGTTACAAGTCACAAGGCTTCAAACCAATATGCACTACAAAATCTTGTTTAGGAATAGCGAAAAAATTCGTTCAACCCGATACCTGCAGCCCCACCCCGAACGAAACGGGGGATTACATGCCTAACCGGATAAACGGGACGGGTATGGGACGAGAGTTATTGCCCCGAAACAGGTACGGGAATCATAGTCCCCGCCCTACTACTCGTCTCATTTAAAGTTAATTTCAAATTTAAATTTTTTATCTAACAAAAATAAAAGATTTATCATTATTTCTAAAGAGATCGTGTGTTTTTTTTTAACATATTGGAAAATATTAATAATAATAATATTTACTAACTAAAAACATAAAAAAATAAAATAAATAAAAAACAAAAAATATAAATGGGGCGACCTACACTGAACTCACTCCGTCCCATTTTTACAAGGTATGGGGACGAGAGAATGTGACAAAAATACTCGACAGAACAGGGGTGGGAATAGCCGACCAATCTCATACCCGCCCCTAATCTTGATTCATTTTTTTCACTACAATATAAAAGAGGCAAAGAATTAGGCGCCACGTGTAGCGATTTCCCATCGTCGTCATAATTCAATTTTTTTTTCACTTTACGCAACATTTCTCCATTTTCACACGTAACTACACCATCCCACCATCCTGACTGCCATACTTTCTGTCCTTTCTTCATCCTCTTTTTCCTTTCCCAAATTTCACGCCCCTACACCCTTTAATTCCTTCCGCCATCGTCGAGATTTGAGTTCCCGAAACCTTAGCTATACTACCGCCAAGAATCACACGAAAATGAGCATCGGTGCAGATTCTTTGTCATCCGCTATATATTCTTGAAGGTTTGTTTTCTTCCCTTCTACCTATTTCTCTATGTCATTATATAGACATTCATTTATATTAATTCTTTCCAATTACATGTTCTTTTGGTGTACTGATTGATGTTGTATTGGGTCAGTTAAAGAAATGATTTGAAGAAAGGAGCAGCACAGACAGTAGGCTTGATGAAATTTGGTTTTCCCTATTTCTTTATATCATTATATTATTCTCATACTTTTTGTTTCTCTTAATCTTAATTCTCTTTTGAATATTTTAATTCTTTTTCAATTATGGGTTTTTTTGTTATATTTTCTTTGTGGTATTGTCATTTGGGATCTATTTATTTGCATCATAATCTAGAATTCTTTCGGTTGAGCTTGGTTTGTTTATGGGATTTCATTAAATAAGAAAACTATATGATTTTGGCCGATTTGTTCTCGGATGATTTCTTTGTTAGATTAAGATTAAAGGCAGGGTTCTGATTAAGTGATGCATAATTTCCATTTTTTTGAAGGAATTCTTTTTAGTGTTGGTTGGAGTCAATTGAAAGTGGAATATGCGCTTCTGATTATTATAATAATAATATTATTTACTAAAGCTAGGTTCAATTACTTCTCATGGTCCAAGTTTTTAGAGGTCAGTGTTGTGTTGTACTAGAAAATTTATAACTCTCCATCATTGAAGAGCAGCAAGTTAATTATAGAAATTGAAGAGTAAGCTATGATCTTAGAACACGAATTCACTGAACTCTGGTTTGCAATGTTTAAAATGGATAATGATAAATGTGCCAAACTAATCAGAGTCTCTATGCCATGAATATTTTAAAATTTTAAGAGCGTCATCTATCAATTTCTAATTTTGGTTACTCTTAAGGACAGTTGATACATAAAATACATACTTATGTTCTTGCTTTGGAGTTTTATATATCCAAACTAATTGTAACTCTGAAGCTTGTTATATGATTCCAGTCAAGCACAAAAGTTGAAACGGATATGAATGGCACAGATTGTTAAATTATATATTTTTGTTAGGCACTTGATGTTAGTAAAATGAACTTCAGATGCTCTGCTACTCAGTGCTGCATTTTGTAGTCAAATTATACCAAATTGGGTTGCTTCGGTTTCTTCATTTACCATCTTTGGGATAGATGGGTTGTGCCACATCAAGAATTGACAAAGAAGAGATGGTAATAATTTGCAAAGAGAGGAAGATGCTGATGAAAATTTTGTTACGATATCGTGAAGAATTTGCTAATGCTCAGTTGGCAAACTTGAAATCATTGAAAAATACTGGAGTTACCCTAAGGCAATTTACTGAATCCGACTCACTAGAACTTGAGGATCTCACTTCTGTCCCGACATTGCCTCCTTCCCCTTCGCTGTCTTCACCTCCACCTCCGCCTGCTTGCACGAGAAAATTTGAGGATAAACAGCCAAAGGTTGAAGTTGCACAAGGAGAAATATTGTCATCCTAAATATCTCAAATTGAAGAATGCTGACTTAGTCTTATCTTGCGTGCTGGGGGAGGGTACCAAGGAGAATTTTTTTTTTATTCTCGATATTTTTTTAATTTCCTTTCGGAGGCATTGCCCCCGAGCCCCCACGAGGGGCGCTACCCTCTCAACCCCTACGACCTGACCGGACAGGTCTTTCCCCATTTCGAAACGGCAAACCATTTAAATAACAACGATAAACAAATAAATAAATTATGAAAAAATATATCATCTCCAAGCTAATAGTTTTCTGCTAAATTTGAAGTCTGCTCAATAAGGTGGTAATCCGATGACCGTTAAAACTTTAATAATAAAACTTGCCAAAGTTTTATTGCTAAAATTAGTGATTATGCAGGCAGTTGAATTATTTTTTCCTCCATTTTTTAAGCTTTAAAATTGTGTCAACATATCGGTTTGATAGAAAGAATGACCATTGGAATACCGAGGTCTGATTCTAAGATTTGTATTCCATGGATTCATTTTTCAAACAAGTATATTTAACAATGAAAAAATATTATTTGTATTGTCATTGTTTTGAAAAAAAACTCTAACATAACTTACTCTTCTATTCCTTAATGTTACACTTTATCAATGATCTTCCTGACGCTAAGTCATTAACATTTTGTAATACAAAATCCCATCTAAAACTCTAACATAACTTACTCTTTTATTCCTTAATGTTACACTTTGTCAATGATCTTCCTAACACCAAGTCATTAACATTTTGTAATACAAAATCCTATCAAGATATGAATAATGCGGTTAGTAAAGTTTATTCATCGTAATAAATTTCTTTACATATTTAATATATTTAATTCACATTTATTTATTCTATTAGAATCTTGACCTGGAGTTAAAATTGTTGAGATTGCCGCACCTTGTTGCAAAGGAATATGCAATTCTAGATTTCGCCTTTGAAAACGAGTGTACTTGCTAAATAAAAAATTGAAGTTGTAATTTGTTTTAACGTTCTATAAGAAATTGATATGTAATTTTTTTTTTCCTCTGTGCTTCTTGTAGCAGATTAGACATTTTCTTGCAACACTGTCATTTACAAATGAATTTTTCAAAAATTTACGTACAGTTATTTTTAAAACTAAGCAATTAACGTACAACGCACATTCTCCCACTAGTAACTAAAAAATATTTGAATTCTGGAAAGTTCCTTAAACACTAAAATGAAAATTCCAGGGAGATCCATGTCAGTGTGCAGCCAATATGAAGATTCATCTATGAAAACATGGGGAGCATTTGATAACAATGTTGAATTCCAAAACTTCATCTAAACATACATAGTTTGGACGAAAGAGTAATTGTGCGTCTAAATTACGGCTTAGCATTTGTACAATTCTGAAGTCAATAGCTTAATCTCGTACTATACATTCCAGAACATGAAAGGATTTTGAAATGTCTCGTTGTTTTGGTTCACAAATGGCACAAAACCTCGTCAAGCACGGCCACACAAAATTCAACGCCAGCAATGGTGTCATAAGAAATTCATTATAATAGGACTCCCATTCTCTATAGATTTAGCTGGGGATCTGAGGTCCAAATTGATGGGAAAATATTCCTCAAAACTTGCCAAGCTAAAGACGGCATCAATTGTAAAGGGAAAAATAATTAAGGGACCAATGTGATCAAACTTTCCTTTCATTCACACTGTCTGTCCAAATTGAATTTGATATAGAAGATGCCAAAAGATCTTCACAGTTAAAAAGGCAAAGAATTTGGAAGAATAATTGCCTTGGGCAGCCAAATCTTTGGACCAATTTTAGGTCAAGCTTTTATCATACATTCATTATAAATTGATATCTTCTTTTTCTCCTTACAGGAACTTCACTAGGTTTTCTAAAGGAAAAAAATTGTGAGCCTAGCATCCTCTTTTTTCTTGTTCTCTTTGTGGTTTGTACAGAGAGTACAATTGTTGGGAGTGGTAAAGCTTAGGTAATATTTTTCCTACAACACTCGGGGGTTTGAAGGAGCTAGAAATCTATATGATTGTAACTTTGACAGTCCATAAATTTTACATGTTTTTCCCTATATATTTTAACTTTCTGTCTCGTAATCAAGAATTGGACTCACTTCCCAACCCAAGTTACATATACAGTCTCATAAGTCATAAGGTTTTAAATACTAGATTTGAAGTTCATCCAAACAATGTAATTTCCCTTTTAACATTTTAACTAATTCATCTTTCTTTTCTCCAAATACAGAAGTGATCACATTTTAGCGCTGCTAAAAATCTACAGTAGAATTAATGAATTTACCCCCAAAACGATTCCAACACAACAGTCTAGACAAAAACATGAAGCCTCATAAATTCTCTAGTTACTAAGATTTAACCAATATTGTCCTCTTTAGGCACTCAAATTAAATTCATAAACAACATTAAATGGTGCATTTGAGAGAGAGAGAGGGGGGGGGGGGGGCGGGGGGGGTAAAAAAAATAAAGTACAAGGACTAACTTGTATTGTATGAAAGAATGGAGGACTAGAAGCAATCATTAATTTAATTGAGCATTGAATTTAATTGGGCTTCAACTTGGACTTAAAATTAGATCCAAAAATTTGGTGGTTTAGGTTTAACATATACCTATATTTGTATACACGCAGAGTGAGAGAGAGAGAGAGAGGGGGGGGGGGGGCGGGGGGGGGGGGGGTGTTAATTTATTTAAAATATTTTTGCAGTTAAAAAATCCAATCTTTTGTTTTGGTATACACTAATTTACAGCATGAAAGCTCATATGACTAAAACCAAAATTAAAAAATAACATAAACCTAACTCAAGATTATGAATGAGATTTTCAGTTTTTACGGAAAATTAACACCACACGAAAATTCAGACAGAAACTACTGGATTGAATTATTTGAGAAAAATTGAAAAAACTTACAATTTAAATTTCTGCCTTCTCTTTCCAGCCATAATTAAGAGAACCCAGAATCAATTTTAGGGAAATAACTCCATCTTACTCTGCGTAGGTGTTTGACGAATCCTATGCGAAAGGGTTCTTTTTCCTCTCAAAAAAGGCACCTACAAGTGATTGACGCTGCGGTTGACAGATGAGATGTGCTTTGTACTTTCTTTCTTCTTTTAAAATAAATTATAGAAATGGCCATGAAATTATTGGAAATGTAGATCGGATCTCTTCCATGAGGCTTTGCTGAGCGGAGTACTGCAGCTGCTTAATAGTTCACGTCATAGAAAGTTAGAACTTGTAACAAAAATTCTTAACCCCTAGGGATTAAAATTAATTTTTTAATAATTTTTGATAAAAAGTTTTGAAATGTGCGATTAAAAAATTATGGAACCTATAATATATATAATTAATATTAATTATTTAATTTTGATTTAAATTAAAATCTAATTTAAATCAATATCAAATAGGTACTTAAAGTATAACTCGAGATCGAGATGTGATGCTAGTTATGGTAACCGGTATGTACAATCTAATTACGACTTGTAATTTAGATGTGGAGATATTTGTAAACCCTGCCGTATGCCTTTGATGTGTTGTGAATGTGATCATCATGTTAATGTAGGTATTTCTTTTGAGATTATGTAACTGATTGGATAAGTTTAAAAAATATTTTGTTTTCCATATTCTCTCCGTGAATATAGGAAACAACTTGGACACCTATAGTTTATGATCAAATTTATTACATTACAATATGAAAAATCCATAAATAGCAACTTGACTTGATAATAAATTGTTAGATTCACATCTCATACTTTTTTCAGATTTTATATTTGTATCTAATTTTCTTCAATGGTAATAATTCTTACCCGAAGGTGAAACTCGAGATGAGGTTCCAACCAAGTTTTAGGTTACTACACTATTATGAGGCTTTGCTGAGCGGAGTACTGCAGCTGCTTAATAGTTCACGTCATAGAAAGTTAGAACTTGTAACAAAAATTCTTAACCCCTAGGGATTAAAATTAATTTTTTAATAAATTTTGATAAAAAATTTTGAAATGTGAGATTAAAAAGTTATGGAACCTATAAGATATGTAATTAATATTAATTTTTTGATTTTGATTTAAATTAAAATTTGATTTAAATCAATATCAAATAGGGACTTAAAGTACAATTCGAGATCGAGAGGTGATGCTAGTTGTGGTAACCAGTATGTACAATCTAATTACGACTTGTAATTTAGATGTGGAGATATTTGTAAACCCTGCCGTATGCCTTTGATGTGTTGTGAATGTGATCATCATTATGTGACTGATTGGATAAGTTTAAAAAATATTTTGTTTTCTATATTCTCTCCGTGAATATAGGAAACAACTTGGACACCTATAGTTTATGATCAAATTTGTTACATTAAAATATGAAAAATGTCCATAAATAGCAACTTGACTTGATAATAAATTGTTAGATATGCAACTCGTACTTTTTTTAGATTTTATATTTGTATCTAATTTTCTTCAATGGTAATAATTCTTATCCGAAGGTGAAACTCGAGATGAGGTTCCGACCAAGTTTTAGGTTACTACACTATCTAGAAGATCAACTCCAGCGAACTTGGAAAACCAAGTTGCTAAGGAATTCGTTGGAGTTGCTCAGGCTCATACCGATCTGTTGAATCGACAATGTGTTTAGAGAGGGTGTGTCAACAGGAGTCACCCTGCAACTTTTGACGGTGCGGCTCTTCAATCAAGGATTACATAAATAATTCTTTTTTGTAGATTCCTTCATCATTATTTGCCATTAATCTTGCGTGTCACGCGCTCGTCACACGCGGGAGACAACGTTTCCCCATCCCCTAATCATTCAAAATTCTTTCCTTCATTCCTATAAATACTTCACCTCCCTCGTGATTTGAAAACAATTTTCCTACTCTTGCAGTATTTGTTCTGGTCTCTATCGATGCAGGTACAAGCATCCTCCCTGCACACCATAGCTCCTTAAGGTTCCTTGTGTTATGAAGAATTTGTGCTATTAGCATTGCGAGAGAGAAAAATGTAGAGAGGGAGATTGTTTTCAGAGAGGAAGAATGTATAAGTTCTTGAGTAGAGATGTTCAAATGAATCAATAATTGGAGAGGAGGGTGCTTTGTAATAGATTCAATGACAGGGATTTATAGACAGATATAGTTGGCATTTTCTCATTAGCAGTTAAAAAAATAACTGACAATCAACATCTGCCACTTCATTTCATGGAAAAAATATGTCTTTGACCTTGCTTGTTAAACTTTATTCTTGTACAATTGTACTTAATGCTAACGTTGTGGCGACGATTTATATTTACCAAAGATTTTTCAATGGTTCGATCGAGCCTTTATTATGTTGATTGACCATCATATCCTTGAAACTACATCCTGCTGCATGCATCAATTGACCGAGGTCATTATCGGCTTTCTAAGTCACGAACTCTGATTATGGGAACTAAATCAACAGATCGCATTGCCATCAAGCGTTAATATTTATATTTTTGTTATTTTGTACATATTTGGTTGCCCAGATAATTAAACTGTATTCATTATAGAAAAAATGTAAAATAAATTTCATTTCTAACCAGTAAATTATTATTAAAGATTCCTAGAAAGCTTTTGGTAATTGAGGAAATATTTAGTGGTACTACAAATGACAAACTTGTGCAATTGTCACATTTAGTTTTAGAAACATGTTTTGCAGCACTATTCAATAAATTCAATGTTTATTAGCGAACCCAAAAAGGAACTAAACAATTATGTTAACGGATGGTACCTCTAAGTGTGAGTATAGATAAATGCAATATATTCGTGAGAATAACGAAATGTTTAGCTCCCTTGAATTAGTTGATAACACCTAGTGTGAGTATTTATGGAAAAGATATATGAATGGAGGCCATCTGAATGCTTGACACGTGATCTCATTCCGACGATTTGCTACTCAATTTTTATCATACCACATTGTTGCATCTTAGGCATCATTAGCTCCGCGATCTTGCACGTTGTCCTAGGTAGGTAAAAGAATGTCTGCACTCAGCCATCACAATAGGGAATGTCACATGAATCAATTATCAAGTGGCTGCATAAGCTAGAATCGCATTTACACGATAATTAAGAGTCGCCCTCTATCGATGCAGTAGTGGAACTCATATTATGCCGTTAAGGAAGAATCTAAAAATCACATTGGATAAGGAAAATGACTTAACCTGCATCAAATTATCTAGCCTCGGAGGTTATGTTAACATTTAACGAGACGTTGAGATGCAACTCGAAAGATAGTCTATTGCCTTGGAGAGAACTTAACAATAACTATCTCACTATATAGTCTATTTAGCCACATCTTTTTATTAATTTCTCTGTACCTTTTGTGGTTGACCACAAAACGAGGAATACAGTGTTAAAAAATGCAGCCAATTGGTGGAATTTGGTAGGTATAATTCTAGAAGACTGATAATCATAATCGAAACTTTGGTGCTGTTCTAAAAGGTGGCTAAGCACAAATCATGATCAACCCAAGAGACCAAACATAGATATACAGGAATTGGACGCCAAGTCATTTTCTTATCTTCTTCTTCTTTTTTTTTTATTTTTTTATTT
>CAIGRN010107947.1:0-14659 GCA_903798345.1 Fraxinus anomala | reverse complement strand
TACCCTATAAATTGAAACGTACCTAAATCTAATGTAAACTAATAATCAAAATAAATCTATATACAATGCGGTACAGAAAGCAGAATAAATAAAAGGGTTAGGAAATTAGGTCGCCTCCCAATAAGCGCTTAATTTATAGTTTTTAGCTAGATTGTATGGAGGGACTAATCACGGTGGTTCACGCTGGAGCCTTGCAGTCCTTGTAATTTCCATCTTTACATCCTCTTTCTGTCCTCCAAACCTTGAGCTCTCTACTATCCTCTCTAGCAAGGCTCTCTAGACCTTTATGCTTTGCTTCCTTCGACCTTTAATGAATTTCTTCAACAACATATTTGGCCTCCTCCAAAACTAATGGTTGCTTTGGTGGATTATGTAATTTTAAGATCTCGTGTGCGTCCTCCACCCTCACAGTTAACTCACCTTTCTCCATGTCAATCAAAGTTCGACTTTTTGCTAAAAATGGTAAACCTAAGATAATTGGCATATCGTGNGCTAAAAATGGTAAACCTAAGATAATTGGCATATCGTGGTCGTCTTCGAGATCCATAACAAGAAAGTCCACTGGGAATATCAGCTTCCTAGCCTTGATAAGCACATCCTCAACCTTGCCCTATGGGTATCTATGATGCTTCTATCTGCCAGCTACAACGTCACATTCGATCCTTTAAGTTCCCCAACTCCTAGTTTCCTGAAAGTAGATAAAGGCATTAAATTTACACTTGCACTTGTATCACATAAAGTATTAAAATGAAATTCTTTACCTCCTGAAATAGGTGAAGTGATACTTCCTAGGTCCTTAAGCTTTGGTGGCAATTTACACTGCATTCTTCGATCAATGCCACTTCTTCCCAATCTGGAAGCTTTCTTTTCTTAGATATCATGTCCTTCAGGAACTTTGCATACATCGAGATATATCGGATTGCATCGATGAATGGGATATTGATGTGGGGCTTTTTCAGCATATCCATGAACTTCTCGAATTGATCATCGAGCTTTCTCTTTTGTAGTCTTTGTTGAAAAGGTAGTGGAGACACAAATTCTTTAGTATGAGCAGTTTCCTTAACCTTTGGATCCTTTGATACTCTTCTTGTCTTTGCTTCTTTGTTATGCTCAGATTTATCCAATTAATCATCAACCCTGGTATGTACCTTTTTTTTGCAACAACTGGTCTCTTTACATTAATCTTTGGCAGTTGAACTCCATTGGGGGTAGTTATTGCCTCAATCTGTTCTTCCTCCACAACATTCACTGCCATTACCTGTTGTTTGGGATTTGACTTAGTGTCATTGGGCAATGCTCCTGGTTGTCTCTCTAAAAGTGCTTTCGCTATTTATGCCATATGATTTTCCAAGTTCTTGATGGCAGCTCCATGAACTTGTAATATTTTATCTGTTCTCTGCATGTGTTTAGTAGATATCTCTGCCAATTTAGTAACAAGATCTTCTAACGAAGATTTATTTTCAATCTGTCGAAAACTTGGCGGTGCAGTTTGTTGTGTTACGGTCTGATCACCCAGGTTATTACCCTACTGAAAATCTAGGTGATTTCTCCAGCCTAGGTAATAGGTGCTAGTATTTGGATTGTTTTGTTGCCTTTGAAAATTCTACGTTAGCCCTGCTTATCAGATTTTTACCAATGTAGAAGTACTGCACTTGAAGCCATTTCTGTAATCCGTGTTGTGGGCATTAGCGGAGTAAACCCTTGTATCGTTCCCAGGCCTCTGAATAGCATTCTAAGTCGAGTTGTTGTAATATAGTAATCTCGTCGCTCAGGTTTGCAATCCTTTTCGACAGGAAATATTTGCTAAGAAATTTCTGACTCAACAGGTTCCATATCACTATGCTCTGAGGTGGACAAGTGTCTAACCATTCTTTGGCTGATTCTCTGAATGTGTACGGGAAATGCCTCAGTCTGATTGCTTCACTGGACACCCCTGCATACTCGATTGTTGCACACATATCCAAAAATCTTGATATATGAGCGATAGGATTCTCCGTAGTTATCCCAAAGAATTGTAGCGCGTTTTGGAACATGTTGATCACATCAATCCTCAAGTGAAAGTTTGCCTAACCAAACGCTGGATATACCATATATTTACCCATGAGTCTTGAATTTTCATTAGCTGCAACCATATTCTGTTGTACTACTCCTAGATTAGCCCTGATGGCTATTTGATTCGGATTTTCCTCTGCCACGTCTTCCTCTTTCTGGCTATGGTGTGTTTTCAACTGTTGTCTTTTTTAAAGGTTAAATGTTCATTCGATCTCCAGGTCAAATTGAGCAAAATCATCGGTTCTTGAACTTCACATACAATGTCCTGAAAAGGAAGCAAGAAACACAGTAAAGTTTTCGAACTTTACAATGTTTATTATATTGTGCTTAATCTCTATAGTCTCTCTCAATAATAATAAAATTCACTAACAATTCAATTGGTGATCAAGCAATTGAAAAGAACGATAAAAAGGATAATAAATATCAATAAATCAATCAAATTAAAGTCAAAATAATTAATTAAAAACTAAAAATATCATAACAAGGATTCATCTCATCTTAGCAATGTATAAAATTAGCCTAACATATCAAAAATACAAAAAAAACATATTTAAATGAAAAGATATAACCCAAATATTTGATAAATTGAAAAGATGAAGATGAATCTTGAAATTTTGAATCTCTTCAATGGTTTTTTGATGAATCTCCACTTGCGTCTTCTCTTCTTTACCCAAAAATCAAGTTTGAATCTCCACTTGATTGAATTCTTGCAAATCACTTTCAATTCTCTCAAAAACTATGAATTCCCCTCCTTTGATGATAATAATTGATGAGTATTGGAGTATGAGATGTATATTAAAGGTCTCTAATACGTATTCTGCTGTAAGGTATTTGTAAGAGTAGAAAGATGGTTGAAAATCACGTCCAAATTGGTTTCCAAAAGAGTTCCAATCGAACAAGGAAAGTTGCTTTCTCGCGTGGAATTTTTGTCTCTGCACAATAGTCAGTATTTTGATCATAACTTTCACTCTTGATATCCGATTAAGGCAATTCATAATGCATTAGAAAGATAACTCAAAGGTATACAACTTTTCTTGAGATAGAATTTTCCTAATTCGGACTTTTACTATGCCAAACATGGGTCTCAATCTTAGGATAAAAATCTAGAATATAACTTGTGCGATTGGAAATTGATTTTGATAATATTTTTATTATACTCCATTCCTTTTTGAGTTCTAATTTCGTCCAATTATCTCCTTGTAATCTTCAAAGAATCATCTTGTGGTCCGAATCAACTATTAAATATTTACAATTTGGTCCTCAAATTTTGGACTTTGCCTTTTTTTTTTCTTGATTTTCTTTTGTTTCTTCCAAGCCCTAGTTCAATCATTGAATTTTACTTATATAACATAAAATACAACAAATTAGGATATATTTTGTCAAAAGAATTACCAAATATCAATATTTTAGGCCCCCGAATAAGTGTATAAAATACAATTATCTACTCCTAGCATGCTTCTCCCTCTCAATCCAAATCCTATCAGAGAGCTTATACTCCAAGTTAACCTCAATACATACCCGTGTCTCACTAGGTTAGCGTAAATATGATGTTGCCTCATCAATGCGAAGTGGGACTCCAATTGCCTTGGCCTTAGGGAACAGGCTGCTCTTGGCCAGAAAGTGAATGGGCAATAGTGGAGAAAAAACCCAGACAAGGGTATAGGGGGTCTCATGCTGTGGGCTGAAACTAAGAGTCCATTTAATAACTCGCATCGGACACCCATCAATATATGAAGTGGGTTTGAGGAATAACCTTGAGTAGTCATCCTGGTGTGCTAGATGAATCAAAATATACGATGCATCAATAAGACCTATAATAAAATCACCTGAAAACCAAATTTCTGAAAACTGTCACGTACCTTAACCATGGAAGGTTTGAGGTGATAGAATTTGCCTACAAGTGTGAACTTGTATGGCTCACATAAAAGTTCATCTTCTTCCTCGGTAAAGGAGATGGCAGGTTTCCCCATGTCCATGAACGATTCTTTAGAAGCAAACTTGTCATCACTGAAATCTTGTGGGGACTGAAGGACAAAAGATTTTCTCTGGCTCCGTTCGGCCTAAGAAATAACATGTTTGCTAGAGAGGGTAGGATCATATGATTTCTTGCCCTGAACTTGTGATGGTTGACCAGGTGGTGGCAATTTAGCTTAAGTAAAAGGGCCAGATACACTAACTGTACCTCATGGTGCAACATGGGGTGGTTGAATCTGGGTTTTTTTTGGACTGGGTGTGGATTAACCTGATCAATCAGGTGATTAGAGACCTGAGGATTACAAGGATCAACTACTTGTCGAGTTTTTTTATTTTCGTGCAAAGGCACGTTTTCCAATGCTTCACTTCTGGTCAAATTGGAGGCAAAATTCTCCAATCTAGGATTTTTAGTTGTTTCGTTTTGTATGCCATTAGGCGCTAGTCCCAATGCAAAGTTCAGACTGAATTGGACTCAATGGTTGTCACCCTAGGGGTTTTATAGGCTGCTTGATCCAATGGAGACGATTCAATACCCAAATTCTGATCAGAAATCAATGAATTCACCGAGGCAACATACACATGGTCACATGAATAATTTGACTACAAAATTGAGAGAATTAATGCATTATTTGGAGCAATTGGAACCTGACCCAATGTTGTTGTAGCTTTAATTGAATTTCCATGGTCGAATTAGTGGATTGAAGTGGGTTAGGAATTCCAATTGATTGAGAAATGGAATTCTCGTTTGGTCGGGGCGTTCTTGAGTTTGATCCATAAATTGGCACGTTTGAGTGATGAATTGATGCAATTGGAGGAGGACCCATAGTTCTACCAACGTTAATTGAATGTTATGTGCTCGAATTGATGGATTGAAGCATCATACCAATGACAATTGAAAGTCTGGTGCGCGAACTGTGGAAATTGATTCATCCATCTGTGGGCAAAATTGATGAAGGGGCCTTGATGAGGCAGTGCTGGGGTTGGTAGTCTGCGATCGTGGATCATGTCGCCAGTGTTGAAATTTAAGGTTAAAGTGTTTGTGTTCCCTGTTGAAGAAAATATATATATCGTGTATTAACAAATAAAAATATGAAAAAACAAGTGTTAACCATAAAAAAAATCTCTAAATTATATACAAATTGATTTGTTGGAAAATTGAATATATTTGGTATGTTAATACATTAGAGCTTGTATAGAAGTGATTATTTCGATCCTTTGAAGAATATGTGATTAAAAAGTAAGGAAATTTTATGAAGAAACGTGAAAATATTCTTTTAGAATGTGGTTAAAAATGAGTATGTAAAAAGGTGATTTTCAAATAATTACTTTCAAACAATATTTGAAAGCTTAATAAGCATAATAAATTCATATATTAAAGGTTCATTCCAAAACATTTGTTCCACTACATTTTAATTGTATTAAAGTTCTAGTTTTTGCTCATTGTCAAACCAATGTTTCCGAATTTTTTGTCACATTCTTATCCTACATATTTTATTTATTAGCACAGATTGACCATAATGGTGATTTCTCCGTTAAGAGGATTTAAAAAGATTTATTTGTCTCGCATATTTTTAAAGAGAAAAATAACTAAGTAAAACATAATATTTGTCTCTTATTTCAGTACATACTAAAAAATTAGGTGGGCATTAACCATTATCAAAGGCCAGACATCCTAATTTATGAAAATTAAGGATAAAAATGTAACAAAAAGGTGAGAACATAAGTGCCACAATAAACAAAGATTCATAACCTTTAGTGCAATTAAAAAATGATGTAACCAAAGAAAATGTGATCGCTGTGCTAAATCCATATTAGTCTTTATTTGTATGGGTATTAACGACTTTAAAATGAAACCCCATACGTTTACTAAAATATTAATGACTCCTATCACAAGCATAATCACATGAAGAAGTCCAACAAGAACATTTTTTTTTTGCCCAAAACAAGATATCCTAGCACTAAATTATTGTATTGTATAGATATTTTACTTGTTAGTAGAATTTGGAAATTGTGTGGAAAAAGTATACATCCCTAACACCATATTTTTTATGTCTTTATATTTATATATTTGTAATTATGACTTTCACATTTATAATAATAACCATTGTCAAGTGTGAGATGCACATTTTCTAGATATATGAAGCAGTAAAATTATTATTTTAAGATTGATCAACTCTTGACATTTCATTATAATATAAAAGAGGCTGACAAAAGTGAGGACACATGTCAACATTTCGTATAGTAAACATCCAATTTTTTCTTTTCTTTTGCTATTCACACAATCATCACCTCCACTTTAGTGTTTTATCATTTTCACACGCAACCGTGGCTAGAATTCCCCCTTAGTCTACACTCTGTCTCTTTATCTTTTGTTGCTCTCAGACTCTGGAGTTCTCACTTCTCTGTAAACTCAAACCCCATATTCAGTTTTATCTCTTGTTCTCAACTTTGCCTATGTTTGGCCTCCATTTTTTAAAAATTCATTTATGTTTCACAATCTCCCATAAAATAATGTTACTCGTAAATCAAAAAAATTTATTTATTTTCTAATCACACATTTTCAGAAAAAATAACTATTTTAAAACTTATTTTTCCCAAATTTCCATTAAAATGGAGCCCAAACAAATCTCTCTCTCTCTCTCTCTCTCTCTCAGTTCTTTATTTATTTAGGGTTGAGTTGGTCCCTTTGTTCTAAGTTTTTCCTTTTTGTTCTTCCAGGTGAGCTTGAATCAAAGAAGGTGACGTTTTGTTCTACACTCCTTTGCATCCTCTTTTTTCGAGTAAATATTTTCTTTTTCCCTTTGTACTTTTGGCGAAACTTGCTTGTTTATTGAGTGCATGAAATTTCAGATATAGGTTTGTAAGCAGAGAGAAGCAGAGACAGAGACTTCTTGTGTATAAGTACAGAACCACCATTCTATATGTAGTCGAAACTCGTGCTACCTCCATCGTTGTAGGCAAAACGGGTAGTGGCATGACTACACAGATTCCACATGACCACTTTCGAAACTTCTGATTATATATATATATTTTATGATATTTATGAGTCCCTATTTAGGGTTTAATTTCTGCTATATTTTATGAACTCTTGAGCCTTGAATTCTCTATTTGTTCACAGACGAGCTAAATTCATTGTCCAGATAGCCACTGGGTGAATGTTCATAACAAGCCAGATTTCCATGACAGGTAAACGTAAGGTAATAAGATAGTGATGAGTTAAGAATTAACGAGTCAATGTCAATAATTTCTACGATGTTTCATTCAGAACTGAAGTGGACAATGAATTGGAATAGACTGATGACTCTACATTAGTTTTAAGTATTAGTATGTACCTAGGTCATTGAACAAATCTTAGACATGACTCCACAAGTTTGGGGTTGTTTGGCATTCATGTAGTTGCTTTAAGAGTCGCTGAAGAGATGGGTGTCAAGCATGGTGAGAAAGTTGGTTATACATTTCGATTTGAAGATGTCACCAATAGATCCCGGGGCTTCTAGCGCCTACATAAACCTTTAGTCTTGCATACTTGGACAAATCGTAAGTCACGCGTGACCTTATCTAAAGTAGGGAGGGGGGGGGGGGAAGACGACTGCATGCACTCCAAAGGTCAAGTCGGTCAACGCATAAGTGAAAGGATAGACACATGATCCCCTAAGTATTGAAAGGTCGATCCGGGAGGGTATTAAATGAATATATAAAACAAGTTTATAGTTGAATGTTTAAAGTTGCATTACCTTTAAATGAAAAAATGTATGAGCTTTTATAATGGTAGATGAGAAATGGTAACTGATGGATGAAGTGACACGTGGCCTTATCTTGATGACCCATGATTTCTCTTAGGTGTCACTCCATCAATCTTAGGCTGATGGCATTTAATGTAGCATTTAATGATTCTGAAAAATAGTCACCCTAGTGCCTAGGTCAGAGCCTTCAATATGTAGACTGGCAATTTAACCTTAAGGTTCTACTACAATGAGTTGTCACATCAATCAGTTACAAATGGATCTTGTATGGAAGATCTCTTTGAGAGGATGTGAATTGGATGATGCCTTTTGTAAATATGGAGACTAGGAGCCTCGCACTTTTTCCCTATAGCATACATGACACTTTGGCTTAGCCATGGAGGGTCAACCTTGACAGGCACTTCGGCTAAAATGATGCATCACCTCGGCCAGGTAGGAGGTAACGTAGAGTGTAGGCCTTGTTAATTTCCTTAGCTAGGTGCTATGTTGGTGATGATCTAGAGCCTCTTCATAAGAGGCATGACAATGATCTCCCAAGTCCATATATGGATATTTATATAATCTGTGAGCTTTCTATGTAGGGTTAGAGGTGAACCTCTCTTCGTCGAGGTGATGCGGTAATTTAGAGAGCCTCTTCTTCAGAGCCACTTTGCAAGAGGCATAACAATAGCACCTCAAGTTCATGTATGAATATTTATATAATATGTAGATTTGCAGTATGGGGTTGGAGGTGAAGCTCTAAACATTGATAGCTCTGAAAGAAGCTGAAATTGTATAGGTGAGGTCTTTATGAAATTCGAACGTTGCACTGGAAGTGAATAGGTGCCAATGATTTGAAAGCAATTGCTTAATTCCCAAATGAACAGTTATGGCATGGTGTGTTTTCAATGCACGCCTCGTAGGTAATAAATGCTAATGATGGCTTACAACTGTGTACGTTTGATGCGACACGACACTACGCATGTTTGACAAGCACGATTCCGTCTAAACCTTCAAATGCATTTTACATTTTATTTTGACGATTGAGATGGGGTGAATATTGAGTGGCTAATCTGAATCTTGGATAAATTTGACAGTTGGGATTTGTTGCCTTCGTATATAAAAGAGGCTCTCCTTCCATTTGCTAGGTTTTTACTTACAAAACTAAAGTTTACATAATCATTGCAAACATTTCATTCGAGCGAGGGGTAATGAAGAAATCCGACGATGTTCGACATTTTTTGGCTTGGCCATGGAGGGTCGGCCTTGACATGGCACCTCGACTGAAATGATGCATCACCTCGGCCAAGTAGGAGGTGACAAGGAGTGAAACCATGTTGATTTTCTTAGTTGGCTTCTACGTTGGTGATAATTTGGAGAGGCATGACATCACTTATCTTTCTTTCCAATATATTTTCAATAGGCCATTGTAATAAATGATGGAAATTTAAAATTTTACTTGTAAGGCATTGTATTTCATTTTCATTGATTATTTTCTAGCCATAAAGTTAGTATTGACATGCAATAATGGATAGACTTCCATTTTTTGACGGAACAAGACTAGGGTAAAATTTATGACAAATGGAGTGTTACTGAGAGAAATGATGGATGATCCACTCTTAAGCAAGATACATAGGCTTATGCTTTTCAAAGAGTCGTATATAGTACGAGAAGCTTCTTTTATACATGCCATTTACTTGGAATCCTGAGAATGTGGCCGTATAAAATCTTTATTGCTCTATAAGAAACATTGTTAATATGATTCACACGTATGACATATGCCAAATTTTCTCTTTTCAATCATCACAAAATTAGCCACAATACTTGGCTTCAATATCGTATGTCCAAATGTTTTACGGACTTTGACGAAATTTTGCTAGTTTAATTCAAATCCACTTATCAAATTTTCAGTAATTATCATGAAAGTACTAGGAAACAATAATGAGGATATATCTATTTTCCTGAATTCAACATTATTCAACGTTATTATGCAATTCATGTTCCATTATAAGGAAAACATTTTGTCTTTGAGTATTATTCTATCACATTTTCAAATGTTGAGGTCTTTGGACTTCCGAAGTCTCGAAAGGCAGCCAATAGATCTCTAAAGTACGATTTACTTCTGTTAGGTTTTTAATATAATTGGCAAATCTGTGAACAAAATTGACTAGATTTAACGTGTAGTAAAAGTCAAGGAGTAAGATGCAAACACTATTAATTGAGTTGTATTAGGTTTAGGATTCGAAAATGGAAAGAAGGAAAAAATGGCGCCGCAATTTCACTAGACTGTCGCCATGACTTTGTTCGAGCGGTAGAAACACAAACATTGACGCTAGCCTGTGGCCTTGCCTTCGCTTGAACGACACACCGTTGCTCGCCTGTCACCCAACTTTCGCTTGAGCGACAGTGTTTTCAAAAAAAAAATTAATTCGCATTTTTAAGATTTTTTCTTCGGCTCATTCAATCCTAAACCTAAACTATAAATATCAGCGAGCCTCTAAACGGTTTTTCTTAAGGTTGATCATTTAGAAAATACTTACTGTTTCATATCCTCTTCATCAAACAAGATTTCAACCTTCATGTTTTAATTTGTTCGTGGCATTGAAAACATCAAACCTATAATCTAAATACCAAACTGCTACTTCCTACGCATCTATCATAGTTAAAAAGATTAAGGGAAGGTGATTGGAGTTTCAGTTGTTGGAGAATGTTGGAGAACGCGGAGTCTTCGTTGATCCATATAGGAGATAGACGAATTCATAAAGTCGGGAGTTGGTGCAGGAGATCGCAATCCTGGAGGGCTTTGAAAATTACAGTTGGGAGTTGGTGCAGGAGCACACAATCTAGGAGGGCTGTGCGAATTGAAGTCAAGATGTCAGAAAGTATTAGTGATAATCGTGTATGGCGGACTGCAAGTTCATTATTCGTTTATAGTGGATTGTTGAATGGCAAAGTGCCCGAGATTTTTACCCTATTGGGGTTTCTCCGTGATCATTCTTGTTGTTTATTTATTACTTTCACATAATTGCAACAATTCAACTTAGGAAAATTGACTTGATTAATTAATCATTTAAAGATAATTAATAGTGACTTATTGCTAATTAATTATTAATTTTTTAATTCTACATAATCACATATTCACCCCCTTTCTAGGCGTAATTTGGGTCAAACCTCGTAATTTCAATTGGTATTAGAGTCACATTTCGATTCTTGACCTATAAATTAATCTAGACGAGTCATCTCTATTCGTGCCTCCGTTTTTTTTTTTTTTTTACAGAAGCAACTATGCTTAATAGAAAGTTCGAATGAGAGCATTCCTTAATGCATTGGATGAGCGTATATGGATCAGTGTATAAAACGGTTGGATTGCACCTTCATCCATTGTTGCTGGTCTTGTTACATCCACTGACATTTCTCTTTGGACCAAAGATCAAGTAGCTGATTGCAACTGGAATAGTAAAAGGCTTCATGTTTTATTTGTGGTTGTGTCTGCAGATGAGTTTAGGAGAGTGTCGATGTGTGAAACTGTTAAAACAGTTTCGGATATCTTATAGACCACACAGGAGGGTACCAAAACTGTTAAGAACTCCAAAATGCAAATGTGTTTAGGTTAGAAGAAATTAGAATGAAGGACGATGAATTGTTCAATGAATTCTATGCAAAACTTAATGATATAGTAAACTCGAGTTTCAACTTAAGTGAGAAGATCCCCGACTCTAAGATAGTTCGAAGAGTCATTAGATCCCTACTTGAAAGGTTTAGACCTAAGATTACTACTATTGAAGAAAGTAAGGACTTAGATGAAAGTTAAGATAGAGGAAACTCGTAGGATCTCTCAAAACCTATGAACTCACTATTTCTCAACCAAAGAATGTTAAATTCATAGCCATGAACACCATTAGAGAAGAATAGAGTGAATCTACTGACACTGAGACCCTTAGAGACGACAAAATAGATTATTTCAGAAGGCGATGAGGAATAGGAGAAAACCTCACGATAGGAAAAATGATATCCCTAGTATATTCTCGAAAGATAAGCATGAGAAGAATAACCATATGACTTCTAGTAAGAAAACCTAGTCAGTTAGATGCCATGCGTGTCAGGGTTTTGGTCACTATAGTAATGAATGTCTTAATATGAAGAAGAATTTGAATAAAGGAATGGGAAAGGCATTAGCCGTGACTTTGAGTGATGATGAATCAGATTCAAGTATTTAGAGTGATACCTCTGGCGCTGAGAATGAAGAAAAATTTTATGGCTTTCACGTCTATAACTAAGATTGAATCTGGTAAGGATAGTAAAACGGTGGAGAATGATGAACAAAGTGAGAATTCTGAGGATGACTCTGAGGATGAGATCGATATTCACGAATCTTATCGATAGCTGTTTGAGGAGAGTCTTAAAATCAAGAAAGTCAATAAAGTTGTACTAAAAATGGTTAATGAACTTGAGAGAGAGAGAGAGAGAGAGTCTTAGGTGACCTTCAGAATTCTCCCAAAAATGTGGGTGAGTTGAAACTTGTTAATGAGAATCTAGAAGCTAAAGATAAATCCTTAACAAGTGATCTAGAAAAATCTAATTTTCAACTTCATTCCTTTATGAGTGGTACTTAGAAACTCGATAATCTGTTAGAGATGAACAAGCCTGCTGGAAATAGACACGGTCTAGGATACGTTCAAAATGGTAATACTACTGCCTTCCAAGACCAAGTTAGTCCTAACCACCAACAAAATTAGTAATGCTACTAATCCTGAATCCAAGGGCAAGAATGTTTTAGAATCGAGACCTACTAGACAACGTAGGATCAATCGTCCTATAAATTGGCAACAACCTTCGAGTAAGTTTGAGCCTAGGTTCATTCCCACCTGCCATTATTGTGGTGTACTGGGACACACAAAATCTAGGTGTCGTAAGCTCGCGACTAGTAGTAAAATTCAGGATATCTCGAGCAAGGTTAACTTTCTTGCCAATCAGGTTAGCCACTTAACTGAGATGATGACTCAGTTAACTAGAATGTGTTGCACTTGAGAAGGTTAACTTCTTAAGTCAGGATATCTCGAGCAAGGATAACTTCTTCTACTTCTAAAAAAATGGGTTAAGAAAATTGATCTTCCTAGGTCTAACGATCAGTTGAATTGCTATGTTGCCTACGTTGCACTTAAAGCTCAAAATAACTCTATGTGGTATCTTGATAGTGTGTGTTCTAGATAATATGTGTGGTAGTAAAGCATTGTTTTCCACTCTCAATGATTGGAATGGCGGTATGGTTACTTTTGGAGACGGGGCTACAACACCTATTCTATGTAAATATACCGTTAATATATCTAGATTACCTGCTATGTTAGATGTGTTTTATTTGAAAGGTTTAAAGTCAAATTTGTTAAGCATTAGTCAAATATGTGACGCTGATTCTGAGGTTAGTTTTGTCCAGAAAATGTGCACTGTGTATGATTCTACTAGTGACATTGTTCTTGAAGATGTAAGAACTTCTGACAATTGTTATGGAGTTCTTTCTAATTCCAACTATGTGTGTAGTAGTGCCAAGATTGATGTGACCGAACTATGGCATCAACACCTTGGTCATATGAACTATAAGAGTTTGTCTAAACTTGCTAAGAAGGAACTTGTTAATGGTTTACCTAAACTTGAAAATAATGAAACCACTTTGTGTGGACCGTGTCAATAAGGTGAATAGATTAGTGTAAATCATTAACAAATTTCTAAAATCTAGACAAACAAGCCCCTAGAATTACTCCATATGGACTTAATGGGTCAATCTAGGACGAAGAGTCTTGGTGGTAAGCGATATATTTTGGTTGTGGTAGATGATTTCTCTCGATACACATGGATTGAGTTATTGAGAGAAAAATCTGAGGTATTTAGTCTTGTCATATCTTTGTGCAAAAGGCTTAGAAATGAGAAAGACTTCACAATATCTAAAATTCGGAGTGATCGTGGAAAAGAGCTTGAAAACTCTAATTTTGAGAACTTCTGCCATGAGGAGGGAATCCAGCATGAGTTTTCCTCGTCGATCCCTCCACAACAAAATGGAGTTGTTGAAAGAAAAAATCGCGTACTTCAAGACCTTGCTTAGAGCCATATTTCATGGTAAGGGACTAGCTATGCATTTCTGGTGTAAAGCCATCAACACTACGTGTCACATAATGAACAGATTTTACCTTAGACCTAAAACTGATAAAACACCGTATAAGATCTGGAATTGTTACCAACTGTCAAGTACTTTCGTGTGTTTGGCAGTAAGTGCTATATTCTAAGAGATAGAGAGAATTTGGGCAAGTTTGACTCCAAGATTGATGATGGAATTTTTCTAGGATACTCCTGAAATATCGAGCCTATCGAGTATACAATTCTCGTACACGGGTTGTGATGGAATCCATCAATGTAATGGTTGATAATACTTGCAGTGAGGGGAAGATTGGGAAGAGTTAGGTCATTTGAGTGTAGATCCAGTAACGGTAATTGAACCTAAAGAAACTTCAATTCCCGATTCCTCATACACTTCTAAAGGCTTCTACCTCCAATGAGGAGTCCTCACCTGATGATAGAACTAAACCTCCTAAGGAACCTTCGTCTAGAGTTAAGTCTAATCATCCTGTGGTAAATATTATTGGGGATTTAGACGAAGGGATGGGACTTCGTAAGAGGATTTTAAACAACCTAACATGAGCCTAAGAAAGTCGAAGATGCCCTTTGATAGGTACCTCCTGTTGTAAACCCACAAATCCGATGGAAAAAGAAACAAAAACTAGCTGCTAGTGAATGTGATGAAATGAGGAAGATCAGATTAGAACCTTAACGAAACAAAGTCCTTAAAAACCAAATCTTGAGATGCCACAAAGGTTGATCACTCCTTTGATAAGTCAAATTCTAGCATTCAATCAAGAACACAA
>CAIGRN010107941.1:1189-16089 GCA_903798345.1 Fraxinus anomala | reverse complement strand
GGGGGGGGGGGGGGGTGTGTGTATTTCGTATATTTTCCAAGGATGGCTGCTTGACGGACATTTGTGCTCGCCGTGTGGACCAATCTATAAATCACTAACACCTAACTTTTTTACTTTTACCCCAAAAATCCCAAGCCCTTAATTGCATCTGGAGCTGATTTTCATCAATCAATTGATCAATAGCTGAATTTAAAGCTCTATTTTTGGAGCTTCGGAGGTATTAATTATTTTCTATGTTTTCCAGAATTGTAAAGGGAGCAGATTTTAGAACTAGCTTTTGGTGTTAAGTTCCCTTTTTATGTGATTTTATACTGTTACCGTCTGGATTTCACAGGATTGTTAGGAGACAAGTGTCTTGATTGATACAGAAGCTGATCAAAACGAATCAAATATGTTTACTCGGGTTTTTGGAAAACGTAAGCAAGAGACTAATGCTATTACTACTCTCGACAAATTAAATGAGGTATAATTTTTTATATTTTGTGATTACAGTTTCTATGATTGTGAAATTATGCATAGATTTGTGTGTTCTAATATTCACTTGTATGGCTACTTTATTTTTTAATTTGATTTGGCATGTAAAATTAGAAATTTGTAGTTTATTTATGAAGTTTTCATGCGAACGGTTGTACTGTGTAAGGCTTTGAGCTGTTTGCTTAGTGTCAATTCTATTCACTATCTTTTAGGGAAACTCTGTTATAATGATGGCAGCGGTGAAAATTTGTCCGGGAATCTTGATCTATTGAGAACTTTCTTCTGCTCTCATGATATTACGTGTGCTATTCCTTGACTGAAAATGGGCCTATATATGTTGTTGTTCATTCAAATTAGTGTGAACTTTTTCATTGGTATGCATAGATAAATATCGCTGTGTAACTTTTCTTTCTTTTAAAAACATATATACCTCTGTCTCACATATCGAGATCTGATCGAATGTTTTTTTCTGGATCAAGGTACCTTCTCCTATCCATGATGTCTATGGAGAGTTTCAATAAAACCTCATCTTTTTTCCGCAAGAGATAGTCACACCCTTTTTTTTTTTTGGTTTCTCGGCACAGGTTGCCCCCTCCTGGACTTTTGTATAATTTTCTTATCTAAATAAAATCAAAATCTCTAAGTATTTACGTGGCATGTCTGAGGGAGAAGAATTTGGGATTTCATCCCTATGATTGTTTACTGAAAAACTTAGAATAAGTGAAAACAATGCTTGAAGCAGAAACGACGGAAATTTAGTGCTTTATGTCTTATATTAACTTCATGCTCCAGTGTTAAATGGGTATCATGAGCTTTATTGTGCGCTTCGGCCTTCATGCTAAGTGGCTTATCAAAGCGACCTTACTCAAGTTAATGTATAGCTAAGATGACAAAAAGTCCTATTCCAAGCTTATTTGAATCGTTCAGACCCCTTGTAGTTTTAAATTAAATATATGTTTGATGATAACTTTGGAAGGCCAAGCTCTACATAACGGTTAGTGTACTAGTTCTTTTCTAAAGCACTGATCCGTGGTTAGAAGGATAGGAATGAGGATGCCTGATGGATATATTGTCATACTAGAATAAATAAACTAAGAATCAAGAATATAGGCAAACAAGTGAAAGCGGTTCAAATCCAAGATAAAGTGGTTCAAATCCAAGATAAATTAACGGAAAAATGACTTGGGTGCTTGGGGCACTTCTATGGACCTAAAGAAGTTCTTGTATCAAAAGTGATGCAATCCTGTAGATTCGGCTAGAAAGGCTAGACCGAAATTAGCATGGCTAATGTGGTTCTAAATTTCTAATTAATTTAATTTTACTGGATGTTCTGGTGGATAGTCAACTAGCATGGGGCGGCATGTAGTGACCACAAAGGATTAACCAAAATTATTTAGAATAAGGTTTCTCTTTCTATTATTTTATGCTTTATGTGGGTTATTGTCTACAATCTACACATTCACACATTCAATATTTCATTATTTACCTCGTGTAGACTCTTGAGATGCTTGAGAAGAAGGAAAAAGTGCTAATGAAGAAGGCTTCTTCTGAAGTTGAGAAGGCCAAGGAATTCACAAAAGCCAAAAACAAGAAAGGTAATAACCACAACTTTCTTTTGGATTCCTGGCCAATTTTATGGATGCCAAGTTTTAGCAAAAAAATCTGCTTTGTGCCTATTCGTGTAGTCTTTTCCCTCAGGAAATCAGTATTGTATTACTACACTTTGACAAAGTAAAACTTCATTTTGTAGATAAGTTTATCTCACAGCTGGTTTACTTGCTGATCGAGCCAGTTAGATCCCCCAGTATTTTCATTTACAGTTCTGTATTCATTAGTCAACTGATTATATGATTTCAGAACTTTGGAGACAGTTAAGCAGTTTATCTACGCCAACTTGTTGACATTAGTCTACGATAATTCTCCCCTTTTTAAGAATGAGGAGTTGCAGTTTTATGTGGTTTGTGGCTTTCACGTTGATTTTTACCTTGTGTTGATAAAATACTCACCAATGTGCGGGCAAATTTTAGCATTTTTTAGTTTTACCACAAGGGAGAAATTTGTTCGTGTAGCTGTTTTCACAGAACTAGTTTTACCCCATAGTTTTAGTTATGCTTCCGTTGAATCTGTTCTTCCCATTTGCAAGTATGATGCAGTACACTACGAACGAGGATGAGACTTTAGAAGAAAGGGGAGAGAATTAAGAGAAATTAGGAGAAATATGAGTTTATTGAATAATCATGTCCAAGTATTACAATGCAAAGACCCTATTTATATGGGGTTTAAACTAATCTAATTTAGGTGGCAGACAACTATTAAAATACTAGAAAATCTATTAATTAAAATCCTAATTACACTTTCTAAAATAAATATCTAATTTGAAAAGTATTCCTTATAATATATCTATTAGGATCTCCATCATTTCTCCCCATCTAAGAGAACTTGGCTCACACGAGGTAGACTGCAACTTCTTATCCAAGAAGGCGATTGCTTCTCGATGACAATTGAATGTGCAATCATTTTCAATAGCATCATCTGACCAAGGGAGAGAATCAAGAGAAATTAGAAGGAGAAATACAAGTTTATTCAATAATCAAGTCTAAGTATTACAATGTAGAGACCTTATATATGGGTTTAAACTAAATTAACTTAGGTAGGAAACAACTATTAAAATATTAGAAAATCTGTAAAATAAAATCCTAATTGTGTTTCCTAAAATAAGTATTTAATTTGGAAAGTATTCTCTGTAATATATCTATTAGGATCTCCATCACTAACAGATTTAGAAGGCTCTATATTGAACTCTGAAACAAACTTATGTAAACCAAATTATTATGCAGCGGCTATACAGTGTTTGAAGCGGAAGAGACTCTATGAACAGCAAATTGAGCAGCTTGGAAATTTCCAACTACGCATCCATGATCAGGTTGATTCAACATTTTGTGTTCATGTGTATTGCAGGGTTCTTCATTCATATCTGATGATCTTTTTCTAAGAAAACCTGCCTGAGTGCTTATTTTAAATGTCTTCCCTGTAGATGATACTGTTAGAAGGTGCCAAAGCAACTACTGAAACAGTGGACGCTTTGAGAAGTGGAGCAGCTGCAATGAAATCAATGCAGAAAGCAACGTAAGTAGATGGTTTAGACTATGTATTATATCTGGAGTTTTAAGAGATTTTGTCTAGAACTTGGTATATGCTGTTTGTGATTTGTTTTTCCTTTTTCTGTAATTATGCATCAGATAGACTTCATGATATGGTGTTTGGTACAGTTATATGCATGAGGCATCAGCATGAGAATAGATAAATTGCGTACTTTTGATACTTGATGTGTGTCATCTTCTCAGCACTTATAGAACTTTAACATGGCTTATATATAGGAACATTGATGATGTGGACAAGACAATGGACGAGATAAACGAACAAACAGAGAACATGAAGCAGATACAGGAAGCCATGGCTACACCCATTAGTGCAGCAACTGATTTTGATGAGGTTCTTTGCTTATCTCTAATTAGACTAGTTCGAAGTTTTATTTATATTTGTATTGAAATTCTATCTATTGATACACACGAGTTATGTAAGCAAGTAAACATCATAAATTTTTTTGTCGTGACAGGACGAATTGGAGGCTGAGCTTGAAGAATTGGAAGGTGGAGAGTTGGAGGAACAGCTTCTTCAGCCTGCAACCACGGCCCCTGCCGCGCCAGTTCAGGTCCCAGCAGGCAGAGTACCTACTCGCCCTGCTCCTCAGAAACATACAGAGGAAGACGAACTTGCCGCTTTGCAAGCAGAGATGGCACTCTAAACAAGTCAAATCCCTGGTTTAACTGGTAAATTCTGTGTATTTTGCATCTCCATGGTATTTAAGATACTCGTGTGAACATGTTATGGTATGTTTGGTATGCTGGATTAGTCATAACTTGACGTTATTAAATACAAAACGATATTAAAATGTTGTCTAGTACATGAGTATGACCAAAATAATTCAGATGGAAACTTGCGAATGTTAACTGATACTGTTGATGATAGGTGGTGCTAGATTTTCATATCCTCTCAGTTTTCTGCAGGTAATGTTTTGAGGAGATTACGATATTGTATTTAGAGTGGAGAATCATTCTGCTTGCTGTTTTCGCATTTGCGGGTTCAGCACTCTATGCATATAAAGGTGTGGAACAATTAAGAAAGTTTATTTAGACACTGTAATCTATTGGTATGTTCATTAGAAAATTTCACAGATTAAGGTACTGTATCATCATGGAGTAAAAATAATCTTCTATGAATAATACCGTGTATAAAACCTGAAGATCAATGGAATAAGATTTGTTTTCCTCGTACATGAAACATGCAAAAAAGAGGCAATGGAAATTGAACTCAATCATAAGATATTTACTTCTTCCTAATTGGTACCATAATTAGTGAGGAAAATAGTAGAATCTGTTTTGGTTTTCCTGTTTACAATGAGAATATTTTTATTTATTTATAAGATTATGTATAGCTGTTAGTGAATAATCTATATTGTTTTTGTACTCTTTTTTTCCTTCCTTAATTGAGGAATAAAGTTTCCGTGTTGGTAACTAATTTTCTTGATCAATCACTTCCTTTTTTCGTTCTGAGGATCAGAATTGGACTCCTTTCTGACTTTGTTCACCTGTTTGTTAAATATACTCAATTTTTGAACGATACCAAGTTCATAGTAAACATTGTTGTTGGGAAGTAAAAAGGATCGATGTAATATATACGACACTATATGAAATATATGATTGCAAATAAACAACAAGATAAAAGGCAAAGAATTAATTAACAGAAAAAAATATATTTTATTCAATTGATTAATATGAAGAAAATAAATATAATATTTGTTCTGCGTTATTATTATGTATTTCAATAATACAAAACTTGTGAAAATAGTATAATATTTATAGGGGTGTATATCAAACTCTAGAAATATCACAAAGATGAAAATAGGATAAAAAATTACGTGAAATAAAGGAATCAATATTTTTCCAATAAAAACACGAGGAAAGAAGTAAAAAATATTTTCTTAAAAATTCACTCTAATTTGGATTTAAAAAACCCAATAATTGTAATGTATTAAGCACATGTAGCTCGAAATAAACATCGAATTTATTACTTTTTGTAGTTCAAAATAAATAAATTGTGGGTCACATGAAATAAGAATCTTGTTACATGTATATAAAAGTTTACATAAGTGATTACATATTGTCACATGGTATTATATTATTTATCAGTTTAAAGTACAATTAATTCTTTTATCTAATCTTTTCCCTCCACACCATTTTACGTAATTCCTTATGTACCATTTTATGTAAAAGTAGCATAATCCCACGAAATAATTGTAACTTACTTTATCTACTTCTAGAAAAAACAACTTCTAAAAAAAATCTTCAGTTGCACTAACTGTGACCACATATAAAAAAGAAAGGAAGTAAAAAAAGAGGAGAGTAAATTATAAAAAATTATATGGACGTCGTATTATTTAAATGAAATTAATTTGTAAAAACTTGTGTGCCCCCGAATACTCAAATCCAATTGCAAATCTTATAACTTAACTAGTTTATTTTCTTTTCATTTAATTTTCCTTGTGTCTGTGAAACATAACAATTTCATCCGCTCCTTTCATCCATATTTTTTATTTTTATTCTCAACTAATGTGAGATATAACTTTCTTTTGCCATCTCTTTATTTTACTTTCTACCAACCAATGCGAAATATATGACAAAGATGCGAACATTTTCAATTTCGTAGTCTCTGTTAAGCACATTTATAAATTATTTATATAAAAGTTTATTTTCAATCACATTACAATTAATCTACAAGTATTATCAACTAATTTTTATCCATTTATAATTTTTTTCCCAAACGGAGGCTTATTCACCTCACACTACCATCCCAACAAAGTATAAAATGAAAAAGCAGCCCTTCGGGGGCACATTCCAACTCGCAAAAAATGAGATTCTTCAATGCTGGCAGATCAGAGGTCGCGGGTTTGATTTATGGGGCTCTTGGAAGACATACTCTCTCCTGGAAGACATGATTTATTTTGGAAGGCAGGAGTTCTCCTGAAAGGCAAGGTGCAGCATGAGTTTGACTCGTTCGGCACTTTGACAGTTCAATTGAGGGGCTCTTGGACCCTGACCAGTTTGGAGCACATCCAGCGGTTTACTTGGTCTATGTGATGAGGGGTCGGATCGCAGATTCCAGGATTAGTTGCCAAAGTTGGACACCTGGGTATAAAAAAAAATAAAAAATGAAAACCAACAAAAGACCAGTTGCTAAAATTTGAAGACTTACCGATGCAGTTAGTCCCGCCATACAAAGAGCTATCTTACCATAAAGGATGTGGTGAAAATAGATGACATTGTAAAGGAAAATGCTAAAAGATCATAGGGGGCACATAAGGGACCATTCTTGAATCTTGACTACTATATATGTGCTGGGAAAAGCTTTATCACCCAAGCTACAGACTTAAAGATTGCCTTCAGGCATCTGGTCTTCAACAAGGCCAACAGGAACCACAGCAGCTAATTCCAGACAGTCGAAATCATCTGTTATTCCGACCTGTTGTTCAATGTAAAAAAGAGAGAGGGAGAGAAGAAAAATGACAATAAGGATTCGCTAACAAATAAATGAAGCAGTCTTAAATGATTTGTCTCGTCCCAATTTCATTATTCCTAATCGGGAAGTAACTTTTCCTATTATTCTGTTGCGATAACATTTTTAGTTCACTCCAATATAACTAAAGCTCAAATAGTGTAAAATAATATACCTCATTGTAAAGGAGTTTGAGTTGCTCTTCGGCCTGGGGAAAGTTGTTTGAACACCACTGGCGCAGTGTGAATATGTTATCTGTGGATTGATAACACATGATAGAAAAAGTGAAAAATATGTCATGAGCCTTGCACTTCTACAAATTCAAAAGGGAAAGGACATTGGATTGTGAAGGAAGGGACCTTCCCATCTGTAAGAAACATTTAACTCATTGCTTCAAACGTAGCTTGATCTTTCACAGCGTACTTTTCTATTTTATCCTGAAAGAGAATCAAGGACCACAGTCAACTTTCGATGCCAAACAAACCGAAGAAAAGAAGAAACTGAGAGCAACAGAAACAATAAAAGAAAGAGAATCAAAATAAAAATAAAAATAAAAATTGAAGCATCTCTAAGGAAGGAAATTATGCTATTCAACCTCCAGCCCATTATATTTTGCTTCAAGTTTTAAGCTCATCAAGGGCCTCCTCTCGTTCCTTCTAATACAGCGAAGAAACTACTGAGTCATTGGAAATTAGTCAACTGTTATGAAGATTGAGACTAGAGGACATAGAACTTAATTAACTTACAGATAACAGATTCCTCTCTCCCCTTCTTCAAAGTGTGCATATCGTGTATTACTACCTTGGATATCAGAATCTAGCTTCCTATGAATGTTTCTTAGCTGTTGAAAAATTAAATCATGCACTGGCAAGATCAGTATGAATAAATCTAATTCCTATGAATTTCAGGATAAGAAGCGAATCATCATATCACCTGGTTCCCAGCACAGCTACGAAGACTCCAAAAAATACCTGAAAGTCCAAGTGCAATGACATTCAAAACAGGATGCAAAACTGTATCAGGCTCAATTTTACATGGATTCAGAAACATGTCTTGATCACATTTGAACAAGCTTACTCACAGAAGTTCCTATCTTGTCTTTGAATCATCCACTAGACTTTGAACAACATCTTTTACTGACTGGCTGATTACGCCTTTCTTTGTGCCCAACTTCTCAAGTTCCTTGCGCTAAATGAAACGCATCAGGAACATTAAATGATCTAGTTAAGATGCCACATGATAATCATATGATGCTCAAACACAGGGCCGGTCCTGTGATTTTCGAGGCCCGAGGCGAACTTCCAAAATTGGGCCCCCAAATCAATGTAAATGCAAAATCCAACAGTGTATTATACAATGTGTTGCTAACTTAATAATGAATAATAGAACAACAAACACATATAAAGAATAAAAAATTTATATAAGGCGATCATGCCACAATTATATAAGCCGATCAGGCTACAATTATATTAGCCGACAAGACTTCAAACATTTTCAATGTATTCAATTGCTCAAACATGAACTATACTTCAACTAACAAAATCAAAGATGGTCAGAAGATGGAGATGAAATTATAAAAGCAGCAAGATGAGAAGAAAGATGTTCATATCACTTGGCAAGCAGGAGAGACATCAACTCAGAGTTGCAGACTGAGCAATGGTGACAACCACGTCTTATATTTTGAAGTTCATTTACAATTAAACAGAGAAAAAACAATCATGCTACAATTACAGAAAATTTTTACAGAAAACTTTGATGTACAAACACATGGTGGGAATTGATTGGAAGATGGAAAGAGAAAAAAACAATCCAATCATCTGCGGTCACGTCGACCATTGGTAGAAATTCTGTCAAGAATTCCCTGTTCTCGCTTTTTCTTGAAGAAAAAAAAAACAAGGCTTTGAAAACTGGTTTCAAAAGGCACAACACGCACAGACACGAGCGCGCGTGTGCGCACACACACACGGCACTCTTTAAATTCGCAGGGGAAAATTGGGCTCCATTAAAGGGCAAGAACTCACAGCACTCATCTTCTCCAACTCACACACCGGCACTTCTCTTCTCTTCTCGCGTTCTCTTCCACAAATCATCAAGAAGACACTGAATCTCAACAACTAGGCATCAAAGTTAAGTTTTTCATATTGTGAATTCATCAATTTCATCCTCTATTTCTAAGAAAAGGATTTTAGAAGGTATGTACTTTACTCCAAGTATTTCTCTTCCATTAATTGTGCTATTGTTATTGTTCAAAATATGAGTAAATAATAAAGGAGTATGGGCTTAGGTAGTTGTGGTGTATTGGATTATGTTTGTGGTGTGTGAAAATTGTGGATTGATTCAAACCCAATTTCCTTAGAATTTTAGGGCAAAATAACATCTCCTTAGCAATTGGCATTATTGATACACTTTGGAATAGCTTTTAGTGTTAAAAATTTATTGAATTACATTAGAGAATGCCTAAACCCAAATTGGCACACTTTGGCACCTGGCCAGGCATCATTCACTTCACGTCACCAAATTCATCCTCCATCGTCTTAACCAAACAACCTCCGTTTGACCTCAAATTTGAACATGAGTAAGACCAACATATAATCTTTTATATATCCGAAGATCGTTCGGGAAAAGAGTTCTTGTTCAGTTCACAAACATAGATAATTGTCAATAAATATATGGAATATAGCTTAATTTGATTTAATTTGTGTTTTGCAGAACAACAATGATGAGTATAACGGAAATTATGAGAAAAATGGAAACAAGGACTAAAATGGAAAACCAAAGTTTAGGGACCAATGTACAAATAATCGAAAGATAACCCAGAAGAGGAATTGGAGACATGAAGATGTCGAAGACTAATTGAGCATTGGAATAACAAATTTGAGGAAAAAGATGTGGGAAGAAGATTGGTGAAATTAAATTTGAGGACCAAAATGAAAGAATATGTAAATTGCTATTACTATGCGGTCGCATAGCTCTTTGAGCTATGCGGTTGCATAAGTCATTTCAAGAAAAAAAAAAGAGGCCATTTTGTTCTACTATGCGGTCGTATAGTAGACTTTTTTGGCGAAAAATCTGGTTTCCTCTTTCAATTCAAATACCTTTGGAAACAAATATTTGGATGATATGTAAATCCTAGAACCGTCCAGAATGAGGGGGGAGAGATATTTTGAAGGTTTTCATAGAGAAAAAGAGGCACAAATAAGGAGAATAACATCACGACGCGAAGATTTAATTCTAGAATCAAAATTGGTGATGTCGTTCTTCATTGATTTTTCTGACTTTCTTTGTTCTACCATGCTAGGCTAAATTAATTATGTCCTAAGGTTAGATGAACTATATAATATGATTTTCAATTCTTAGTTTTACATTCTTGACAATCAAAAACACGTTTTGAATATTTGAATGATTTATATGAGTTTTTTTCTCCATAATTATTGTATATGTAATTGTGTGAGTTTAATGACTTGTTTCATGCATTCGAAAGAAGGGGAATATGTTCGATGTAATATAAATCATCATAGGGTCCGATAGGGAATAGAAATATACCGCTATACCCAATGTGAATCGTTAATTGTTCATAAAATCTTATGCATTCTTGTATGTTTGCATCCGTCATAAATATATAGTCGGGTGACATATTGGAATATGTTTAACCTCACTCGAGAGAGACTGTTAAATAAATTAGGAGCATTGATTCTTCAATGATTTAATTGTGTAAAGGTGTAGAACTAAGTTTAGAAAAGAATATTATATAGGGATTCGTAATCCTAGTACATCATCATACATTCGAAAACTCCAAATTACATTCAACATCATTTGCATTCAGTTTAGATAAATCATTCATCCTAGCATAATTAGATTAATTTAGTTATAACTTCATTACAACAACACTTCAATTTCGTTATTTCGGTTAAGATTACAATAATTTGAATTAGAACTAAACAATTTTCGTGAGACGATACTCGGACTCAAAAAATCCACTTTATTACTTGTAATGAACCGTACACTTGCGATGATTTTACTTAGACATATTTTCGTGGACAGTGCCCCAATAAGGACTTCAAGATTTGAACTCCAGAAATTGGTAGTATGACTTTGAGAAATACGTACTGTCTTCTTTCTAGGTTTACAAGTATCTAATTCTAATCACTTTATGTGGAAAAATGCAATATATAATTATTAGGAAACCATATGTGCTAGAAATACTTCAAGATTGGAGAGAAAAACATAATGAGTGATTTTGCAGGAGAGGTGTGACGAAAAACTGACCACAGGACGATTGAGATTATGAGTATCAACAACATTTGATTGGTTGTGTTCTAGTATGAGTATGAGTTCAATGTTTTCTAATTACACATAAACAAACACACACACACACACAAAGTTGAGAATCAGATGAGTAAAAATTTATGTTTGATGATTGTTTGAATATTTCTAAAGTGTTACTTAAATTTGAACCTGAGGCACATGGGAAGTAGTTCAATGTTGAGTTTGTTATTTATGATTTGTTTAGGTAGTAAGATGTTTGATGTTTGAGTTTTGTTTTGTTCGAGGATGAACAAATATTTTAGTTTGGGGGTATCTGACAATTGTGTTTTGTGTACTTATTTGAGCCATATTACTAAACTTTTATATTGTTAAAGTCTACTTATTTTGGGTTAATTTCCTTTTATTTTTAGTGTTGGATCCGTCTCAATGCAATTGGAAAAGAAAGGACAAATTGGCCATTGGATGGAAGTGTGCAGACTAATATGCACTTGAATAGAAGTTGAAGGACCAAAATTGAAGTAATTTAAAGTGGATGATCAAAATCGAGGAGAGAATGAAGAAAATGGACTAAAACGCAATTTTTGAAAGTTGTATACAACTAAGCTCTCAGCCAATTGTTTAGGCCGAGTGATCACCCAGCTATGAAAATACAAAATAGTGGCTTATTTGGATTCTTGGGTGACAACTCGATTTTGTATTGGGCGATCACCCGGGCAAAACGTGGCCATAGAATTTTTTTCCTTTTTGAATTTTACTCTAACAAGGAAACTTCTTCTTAGGCTATTCTTTAGATCTTTTTTAAAGACTTGTGGGACACTCTTGAGAGGGATAAAGATACAACTAATCAACTCTAAATAATGGTTGAAGAATTCATTATTTGAAGAGGCAAAGAACAACACAAGATCGAATAGAAGAAATCCAAGAATTCTAGGTGATGATTTATCTTTATTTCTTTCGTTTTCTTTCCATTAACATGTTAGGCTAAAGTAGTTTTGTGCTAGGATTATGATGAAACTCGTGTCATGAACCTTTAACTTTTGTTTTTATTTCTTTTTGACATTCAAAGAACGATTTCAATTATTGAACGGTTTTCATTGTTTAATTCCTCTCTACAATTATGTGTATAATGATTATATGAATTTTTTGGCTTGTTTTACGTTCAAAATATAGAAAATAAGTTAGACACAGTGTTAATTATCGTAGAGACCAATAGGAGATAGAAATATACCGCCATACTTTACGTGATCTTTAAGTATTCATAAATATTTAATGCATTCTTGTATGTTCGCATCCGTCGTTGGATTCCATGCACAAGGTTGGGGTCAAATTCTGGGCTTGTAATTCAACTATTAGGATTGGATTCATCAATGAAAGGACTATCGTGGTGCCATGTCTCCTGCTCAAGGTGGATTGAGACCTATTTGACGAGAATGAGAATATGTTCTCGACAAACTTAGCATGACCAGAAATTTAGAGACATTTGGACATAGTATCATAGTAAATATAGGGATTTTGAGAAAAGGAGTAACCACGAAAGATGTGGGGGACATAATCTACTGTTAATATTACTATTCATTCTAAGCAAAAAAAATTGTTATGGAAATTAAATTTTGGCGCATGAAAGAGAGCCCGTGGACATTGCAGATCTAACTCGTTCCTCGTACCCTTCGTGGTTATTGTTTTTACCATTAGTTGTATAGTTGGAGTTGGAATTTAGTGGATGAGAATTCTCATGAGGTGAACGGGGCTAGATTGCAATGTGGCTACATAGACAGTAGTTGGTACTGTAGATTTTTTGGTTTCAAGTTGTTAAAGATAAGCTCCAAAGTTTACGAGTCTTTGATGGAGTTCATCAAAGAAGATCGGAGTTTTACGAGTACGGACAACTGAATATGTGTCTTCGTATTCATCAGGTAGTCCATCAAGAATTTTTTAAGGCCAGATCCTCCACGTGAATGAGAAAATCCATTAGAGCAAGCTCATCAGACTTGCCCTACTTATTTTGGAAGAATTTGTGATGGATTGGGTTCCTTTGGTCAGATTTGAAAGATGGCTTTTCAATTGCAAGTTTCACGAGAAGATTTGGAAGAAGATATGAAGGAAATTATTAATGGGGATATGGAACCAACAAGTGCATTCAATAAGAGTTGGTATCCAGATTGCGAAAGCTGGGTTAGGTAGAGTCACACCGTCTGAATAGTAGCTTATTAACAAAGCCTAAACACATAATATCCAAATGAGAGTGTAAAATTGGAGACGCTACATTATATATGGCAAGTAACTGTGAGTTTGAGAAGAAAAAATTAGGAAAATACGGTTGGAGGATCCGGAGAATGAATTCCAGTCGTGCCTTCCCTTCGTTGTCCAAAAACCAAGATTGGACATCAATTAATTGAATTCTTGCAATTGTTTATTGATTTTTCCAAAAGTGTGATGAATTGGCATCTCTTTGACAATGTTAATTGATGAAATTTGTAGTATGAGAGGTCCCTAATGTATAATATTGTTGGTATTTATAATGATAGAAAATTGGTTGAAAATCGCGAACAAAATTGAATTGAAGAAGAATTCTAACACCAGTCGAAAATTGCAGCAAAAGCCCTTGAATTTTGCTATCGCTCGCGTAGGTACAAAAGCTGCACACTCGCCAATCATTGCCTCAACTCCCCATTAATTTTCTCACAAGCCGATGCGGGTGCGCCAGTTGTAGTCTCGCGTGCACGGGATTGCATCTTTGCCAGTTTGTGCATTTCAATACCCATATACAATTCTCCGTCCGATTAAATCCTTTTTCGGCATGATTTTGATTCTTAAACTTTCAATTGCATCGAATTAAACCCAAACATTATCCAATTGTCGATTTATGGTTCGAATCAACTATTAGAAAGTTGCAATTAGGTCCCAATTTTTGAATTTCGCCCTTTTTGCCTATTTTTGCCTCTTTCTATCAATTTAACTTCTGATCATCGAGTTTCATCTAATAAACGACATATGCAATAAATTAGGTTTTAATGAATAAAAAGAACTATTAAATATCTATATTTTATTGTCCGAATAAGTGTATAAAATACGTTTATCAAGGGGGTGTGTGACCTATGATAGTGGGGGATGTTTGGCCGAGCATGTTGTTGTCGACTAGATAAAGTTGCTGAAGTGGGATTGGGTAGGTTTGGGCATGGTTCAAGTAGGGTTGATTTTGAGTTTAACCCGAAATCAAAATCGACTTGGTCGGTTTAGGTAAATTTCAACTTAAATCGATCCAATCCAACTATTGAAATCGAACTAAAGCAAACCAAATTGTTTGGGTCGATTTGGTTTAATTAGTCGGTTTGAACATTTGTCTGAGTTAAATTTTTTAATTTTTAATTTGAGTTTAGAAAATTTATTTGCCTATATATAATGGTTTTTTGCTTGCGTAGTACATATTAATAATATATATAATGTAAATGATAAATGGTCAATTTTTCCAAAATCATTCTATATATCCTATAGCTATCAATAAACAATTACATCAAAATGAAAAGTAAGACTAAAATCTAAATTTGAAG
>CAIGRN010107914.1:0-10170 GCA_903798345.1 Fraxinus anomala | reverse complement strand
AAAAAAAAAAAAAAAAAAAAAAAAGGTAGTGCAAAACCGAATAACCTAAATAATAGTTGCAACCCAATTCACATGATGAAAGGAAAAAGATAGCAATACATGAAAGCATAAAGATGAAATTTCAAGAAAATCTGATTCTGAAACCAACTTGAAATCATAAAGATCAATATTACCTGAAGAAGAAAATTCTCTTGCAATGCACAGTTAAAATCTTGAACAAGAACCTATAAAGAACAAGGAAAAACAAAATAACTTATATGTATGGGTATTTTGCAGAAAAAAAAATATTCGGATAGTTTAAAAATCCAGAGAGAGAGAGACGTTTAGAAAATATAAATGCCTAGACTGCTTTAAAGTTCAAAACACGAGAATTAATTTGTTAAAATTGGTAGCCTCGGGACAATCAGAGAAGGGAGCTGACCCACGTGAACTGAAACCAGATTCATAAACGCTGAAAACAAAACTCAACAAACAGGTTTACATAACCAGTAGACAATAAAAGGTAAGCAAGATATAGCATGACTGGCAACAATAACGAGCTAAGCCTCATTCTTAATCTTGAGGTCAACTACTTGCAACCATTATACCAATATCTAAATCTGGGTTACGTTTCAGGAAGGTTCTAGGAAACCAAATCATTTGCAACAGCTTAAGATATATTTTCATCTCTCTCCCTATACATAAACAGCAGACAAAAAAGGTAAGCAAGATATAACATGAATGGCAACAATAATGAGCTAAGCCTCATTCTTAATAATCTTGAGGTCAACTACTTGCAACCATTATACCATTATCTAAATCTGAGTTACGTTTCAGGAAGGTTCTAGGAAACCAAATCAATTGCAACAGCTTAAGATATATTTTCATCTCTCTCCCAACTAAAATGCATTGCTCTAGTGAACGGTAGTTTGTTCAGGCCTAGACAAATACAAATGACCATCTGAACATCCTTCTCTCTAATTATCCTTTGATACCTCTACTTGTTGACATACAACCTCATTTCTTATGTCATATTATACGTCCGAGTCAGTTTTCAGAAAAGTTAAACCAGATGTCTTCTATTTCCCAGCAGCAAGGATTAGGTCTCTACACGCTTCAAAGCATGACTCATTATAAAAAACTAAAAAATTCAAAAACTAACAAAAATGCAGAAATACACTCGTAATAAACCAAAAACCATATAAAAAATTCATAATGAAACAATAAAATTAAGAGTTACTTGCAATTCAAAATTTAAAAATACATGGGTAAAGTAGCAAATAATAAATTAACAGAGTTTTGATCACATCCAAGACCACTAATCCAAAAACAAAACTAGAACTAAAAGTCTAAACAACTAGCTATCTAAGAATTTTGCTTGCTTTTACTTCAAAAGAATAAAGAAACTAGAAAAAAGGGATAAACAAATAGGAACAGTAAGATTTAAAAAAAAAAAAGGGAAATGAATGAAGACTTCACTAGTGTATGCATTCTCACTTGTTCTCTTCTCAAATTCCCAGTTCCTTTTTCTAGTCTTTTAAGGCTGTGTTTAAAATAACCCAAAGAACTCATAAAAACATTTTAGCCTACGAAAAAACCCAATCCAAAAAGCCAAGACCAGTAATAGGAAACCTAAAAAAGTGCAAGACGATAGAGCACACAAGTTAGCTGCCTGAGACTTATGCCATGAAGTATGCACCTCAATAAGTAAAGGCATAAGACTGGAGAAAGACACTTACAGCGTAAGCTTCAAGGCTCTTAATGAAGGTCCAACATGAGAAGCGGCTCAAGGCATAGTCTTAAAAGCATGTGTAACAATAATTGTATGGCAACAATACCCATCTTAACAATCTCACTTATGCTATGTCCACCCTAAGGATGTAGTAACTTAAACAAATTTCAAGTATCTTCTTTTTGCTCAAATTGTATAACAAATTTTAAGTATATTCATTTTGCTCAAATTGTATCGTGTTTAGAATATAACCTTCAATACTATAACTCTATCTGACTTCTTTAGGTTTTCAAATATATGTCCCACCAAACCCATTTCTCAAGTAGTTCCATCAAAACTATCAATATTTCATTCAATCAAAATTGTAGCCTTTAGTTCCTCATTAAAACCTGCCCATAGCATTCACATGATCAAGAAAAACAACATAACAAACTCCAAGAAACAATTCATGTCATTACCTAGAAATGTAAGTGCTTGTGTGGAAGTGATTTTTGAAATCCTCTTTTCTCCACACCCATTTTCAACCACATATTCTCAAAAGAAAAAAAACACGTTTCCTCGTAACTTTTCCCTTCATTTTAGCCACACATTCTAAAAAAAAAAATCACTTCTCAAATAATCGCTCCCACACAAAGGCTAAAGGAATAATAATGCCACATGCAAGCTAGAGGTGAAGTCGCCAAATTTGAAGTAAAGCCTACTGAACCTCATTATCAATGCACAACTATGCAGAAAAAGAAATTACCAGAATATATACTCTTACCAATTACACCGACCGGAAAAAAAAAAGTTGAATAAATGAGATTACTTACTTCATCAGGTGGGAGACGAAATAGCTGCCGGTACTCTTCACTCTTTGATGGTTGACTCTGCAACAAAAATATAATGCTTTTATAACCTTTCCCAGGTTAGCAACACATCCATCTTTTTTAATTAAAATTTGAAGTAATTAGCAACAACGTAAAATGCCACATTGGCACAATTTACTTGATCTAAAACACCTGTTTCTCCTAACTTACAACACTGTAAGTTTAGTTCCATGAAAGATTTATCCTGCTCCTCCAATTCTCACAATAAGACCTAACTCCGTCTACATTTCCCAATCTATATATATAACCTAATATCTGATAACCATCTCCACCCTTTGAACTGGACAATGTCCCTCCGCAAAATAATATTTCTGCCTTTGGATATTTCCCTTTTTAACTTTCCCATTCAATTGATATCTTCATCAAACTAAAGTCCTGAGTATACATTTGTTACAACCTTGCCTGACCTCAATTACTATGTTCTCCACCATTTCAAGACAAAAGAGAAAAATCCATACCCTCACTAGTACGTATTTAGAGTTCATAATCCAGCTATAGATATTATTTTACAAGTTTCACTTATGGACCATATCTCATATGATAGCTTTATGAATTTGTAAGCAAGTTTAATTGATGAAACACAATCTAAGATATGTACTGTAACAATAAAATTCAACAATGCATCATCTCTATTAATTCATGCATCATCTCTATTAATTCAGCCATACTTCCATATAGCAGCTTTAGCTCAATGCAATATTCATTGAGAGTCAAATTAGTACTTCAAAAATTCTCTCTACAATTAGTCAGCAAATAGAAATCATTTTCTTTCAACGTGACATAAAGATTGGAACAGAAGCAAAACGAGATTCAAATTTACATAAGAACCTTAACACAATCAATGAGAATATAATTAATGATCTTCCTAAAAAATCCATATTTAAAGTCAAGATTGTCCGATCGTTTCTTGAAAAATACTAAAAGATCAATGAAAAAATGAACTAAGAATCAACTATAACCCAGTTCCTTTTCTGGAGAGTAAAAAAAAACGAGACCACCAAACTATAGAGATAATAAATAAATAAAAACTGAAGGAGGTCGAAAAAAGACCTGACTATCGAGTTGTCTGGAAGGGCTGGGGGTTGAAGTGGATGGGAGATCAGGTACGTCGGCGTACGACGGAGAGTCAGTTGGGGCGGCGGCGTCCGAGAAGCCTGAAGAAGAAATATGATCCATGGATTGTGAAATTGGAGGGGAAGCTGTGGGGTCCATGATCTTTTCGGAGGGCACTGCTGCCATAGTAGTTGTATATATATGTGTGTGTGTGTGTGATGGAACGGTGAGTTCAAGGAGCTGGGAAGTGGGGTGGGTGAGTTGGTAGGGGAGGGGTAGTGTGGGGGTGGGTGGTGGAGTGTCGGTTGGTTTGATCGGCGTTTTATAGTTTACATGAGATTGTGAAGTCTTTGTCCTTTTTCGGAACGGATAAGAGTTTATTTGATCGCTGCCCCACCACCATTGTGAGATATTGTAATCCATTGTTGTAACTCAAAATCGTACAAGTAGAATTATTCTTAATTTTTTATCACAATTATAACAAAACAATTTGACAACCATTATTTTAAATTTTTTTAAAAAATTTTCATACTTATTTTTAATTACACATTTACACAATAAAATATTTTACACATAAATTAAAAAAAAAATTATTTTTTAACTACATATTCTCTAAAAAATCACTATTTAAAATTTTATTTTCTTAAAATAATGACCATCAAGCATGGACATAATTAATAGTCGAGCCCCCTCCATACAACCACCTATTGTGACATTTTTGACTATTTTTCAAATAATGTTATTTAATATCAGTTGTGTCAGAGCGTCAATCTATATGGCATTATGTGATAAGTTAAATTAAATGTGAAATTATTTGATTCATTTAATTAAACATGTAATTTAATGTCTGCGCCACCTATATTGATTTTAACTATCATCTATAATATATTAAATATCACATCAAGTTTTTTTTACGATTATAGTCCTACTATAATTCAATTATTTCAATAATACTTTACTTTACGTTTTTCAATATATATTTAATTTATTTAATCATTTAATTATCATTAATGTACATGTGCATTTGATTAATTAACATTTATCATTTCATTAATGTATGAATTCTCTATTATTAATTCTCAATTAATTAACATTCACATTTTTTTAATTAATACACATCTTCATTTAATCGTGTTATTAACTTTAATTATAAGTTAATTAAAATTTCATATTCAATAATGCATTTCATTATTTACATTCGTGTATACTAATTAACATCCCCTTTTTATTTAATTTGAAATTAAATAAATAATTTAATATTTATTTTCACGTATATTTTTTCAGATATTAATTCAAATTTAATTGCACGTTCAACGCTGCCTACAGATATGAAACATGCAAGACTTCAGATATTTTTTCAGATATTTTTGCTTGACGTGGAAACATGCAAGACTTCAGATATTAATGCTCTTTCTTACGCGGATCTTTCTCTTCTTCCCGACATAAGGACTTCATTATTTTTTCCTCTAAATACTTTTTTTCTTTAAAGGAAAAACGTAATAAAAACAAAAGTAATACCTTAGCTACTAAGCTTTCAATTTATAAAATTTAGAAATAAAAAATAAATTCTTTTTACCATTTTTTTTTTTTTTGTAGAAACAACAAATAATTTACATATTTGTTCACATACTACAATTATTCTATTAATATTTATGGAATTAACTGTGACGGGAGAATTGATTTCCCGTTTCTCGCTTAAATATTTTCTTAATATTATTTAAATTTTGGATTCTTTAAAAAAAAATTTCATAATTGATATGTTAAAATGATCATCTTCCTTGTGTCAAAAGTATGCGAGAAATTTGAATTTAAAAAAAAAAAAAAAAAAAGTGAATTAATACACCCTTCCTATATAGCTATGGCAAATTTTTTATTTTTATTTTATTTTTCTAGAGAAATAATAAGATAAGGAGATGCTTATAGAATAGAATATATTTTATTGCATAATTCCATCAAGGCATAACCTTCATGGCTAAGATTTCATCTTTAGTAATCTTACTTCTGTACTAAGTTTTACATATTTGTTCACATACTACAATTCTTCTATTAATATTTATGGAATTAACTGTGATGGGAGAATTGATTTCCCGTTTCTCGCTTAAATATTTTCTTAATATTATTTAAATTTTGGATTCTTTAAAAAAAAAAATTCATAATTGATATGTTAAAATGATCATCTTCCTTGTGTCAAAAGTATGCGAGAAATTTGAATTTAAAAAAAAAAAAAAAGTGAATTAATACACCCTTCCAATATAGCTATGGCAAATTTTTTATTTTTATTTTATTTTTCTAGAGAAATAATAAGACAAGGAGATGCTTATAGAATAGAATATATTTTATTGCATAATTCCATCAACATGGCTAAGATTTCATCTTTAGTAATCTTACTTCTGTACTAAGTTTTGTGTATTTCACTTTTAAATTATTTAAACATAACATTAAAATATATACTTTTTCATTGCTTTCTGCATTTGTGCAAATTCTTCCATTTGAAAGATTTTCTTTTGCACTCTCGACTGAACCAACCCTAGAGGTCAACTTTACTAGTGATACTAAATAACATTATTTTTATTTTATTTAGTCCATGTTTGATGGTTATTATTTAAAAATTATTTTTTCAACATATTAATTTTCAATTACACGTTCTCACAATAAAATATTTGCACGTAAATTCAAAAAATTTCCTAACATTTTAACCACACATTTTCCATAAAATCACTATTCCAAACATTATTTTCTCAAATAATGACCATCAAACAAGGACTTGGTTACTTTTTAACTCGTTAAATTTAAATTTTAAATATATTTTTTATAAAGATTTTAACTTTATCAATTTTTCAACTATATATTTTATTAACATTTAAGAAAATCAATACATTTTTTTTTATAAAAAGCTTATTGAAATCAAAATTTTTAGTAAATTTTGATAAATGTTGATAAAATATGTGGTTGAAAAGTTGTGAAATTCATAAAATATGTGATTAAAATTAATTATCAACTTTGATTGTATTAAAATTTAGAGTTGTGGAATCTATAAAATATGTGCTTAAAATTAATTATCGACTTTAATTATATTAAAATTCAGAGTTGTGTTTCTACCAAATAGGGTCTTAATAAAATGACTTAGTGCCTATATGAGCCTCATTTTTTATTCTAAGAATATATTTTGAAATAGTGAATTAAAAACTTAAATATCGTTAAAAAAAATTAAGTTAAAATTCACTTATAAATAAAGAATATGTGCAAGTAAAAAATTACTTATGAGTAAATTTCACTTAATACTTCTGAGTAAAAATTCACTTATATGTTCTAAAAGTTACTTACAATTAGAAAAGTCAGATATAAATACAAAAAACTATAAGTTAAAAATTTACTTTTTATTATAAAGTCATTTATTTGTTACACAAAGTTAGGGGTATCAATTTGGCTAGTCGACTCGGGAGGCCCATGACTCGGCCAGAAAATAGCTCGAGCCCAACCACACGGGTCGGCCTGTGAAGATTCGAGCCTTAAAAATAAAAAAATAAAAAAATATTAACAAGGGAGCAGCTACAAGCTGAAAGCAGCAGACTACTGCTTGTGTTTTAAAAAAAAAAATTAACAAGACAGCTACTGTTGGCTGCTACACGTACTGCCTTAACAAGACAATTTGTGTAGTTGTTTGTGTTTAAAATAAAAAAATCAAAAGTCGACTCGGTTCGATAAGGGTCGAGCCGAAAGTTTGGGTCGAGCCTAGAGTTTTTGGCCGAGCAAAAATTTGACTAGGCAAAAAAAGCCCGAACCATTTTCATTGAGTTGAGACCGAACTTTGAGTTTCAGCTCGTGAAAGGCTTGGCTCGACTCGTTGACATCCAAACACAGCGCTTTTAATTTTTTTCACTATTTATTAAAATGGTCGATAAGTGTATTTTTTACATTTATATAGGCTCTTAAATTTACTTAACCCTTGTTTGATGGTCATTATAAAGATAAATTGAAAGAAAATGACGTTTTGAATAATGATTTTTTTTTTAGAATATATGGTTAAAAAATAGAAATTTTTTTTTTAGTTTACGTACAGAATATTTTATTGTGTAAATGCCTGGTTGAAATGAGTGTAAAAAATAAAAAATTTTGTTTTAATTGGAGTCAAACAAGGCTTAATATTGAGTTAGCTCATATTAGTGTATATTTTACCTATTTTTAGGCAAAAATCACAACTTGAAGATGAATGAAGCAAAAAAGAAAATATTTGGAGCTTGGTTTGGGTTGGACAAAACTTTCGAATCGGACTCGAATCGAATCAAGTGGTTCTTCTTAAGTTAAATACTCGAATGAGTATCTGAATCGAGAACCGACGAGTTTGGTTCGATTATCGGTTCTAGACCAAAAATCGAAGAACCGAATCTCCCTAATTTTTTAAATTTTTTATCTTAAATAAATCAAATTATTTTATTTTTTAAAATAAATTGCTAATTAATTAATTTAGTCCAAATCCAAAATATGATTTTACTATTTCTAATTTTCAGTCAAGTCCAATTTAATCAAATTGACCTATGTTTTACCAAAATCTCTTATTCTACCGTAGTGTCATTTCTATCGTTCTATTATTGTGAACTAGATATCTTCCTCTTCCTATAATTTTAATAGTCAAATTTATAAAGAACTCAACAAAGAGATATATAAAAGATATCACGAGATTGAACTGCGTTATTTTGTAAGAGTTAAGATTAAATATGTCATAGTTGAATTAATGTAGCGTTGTTGTAATATAAAAAAAATTAATTATTGGACGGAATTTTGGAGCCGAATAGAACCGAATTGAACCAAACCCGAACGGTTCGTAATTAAATTTAGACTCGACGGTTTCATTTACTAAATACCCGAAAATTTCGGGTTTGGTTCGATTTTCTTTAGAAACGAACCGAACTGGACCATGTTCACCCCTAATTTGGGCCAAAGAAAGGAATTGTGTGTTTGCAAGGAAACAAGTGGACTTGATTGAAAGACTTGAATGTTCAATGGGAAGACCTCGTAAATTTTGGGAACCATATAAACATTAAAAAGTTCGAGGAACAAAGTCGAAGAAGTAGGAAGATTGGAGACCAACTTGGATACTTTCAAAAGTCGAATGACTAAAATTTACAAGATCGAAAGTTGAAGGACTAGAAATGATGTTGACTAAAAGTTTTGAGGACCTAGAGTGCAATTTACCTGCAGAGCTTGGTGTATGTTCTCGAAAAATATTAAAAATCTTTCTATATTTCGAGCAAATTGAAGATGAAGGCAATGCAATTCAAGATCGTTGAAGAAATTCAGAATTGAAGGATTGTACATATCTTTTTATCTATTCATTTGGATCATGGATAAACATTCTATTGCCAGGTCAAAATTTGAACTTGCATTTGTGATTTATATTGTTTCAGGGACGTACAATATATAATCACAAAAGTAATAAATAATATGGGAGTGTTTGATTTTCATTTTTTCTAAAAATACATTTTTTTTTTCTCTTTTTTGACCTTGAGAATGACCATTGATTAATATTGGATAATTGATTTTCAACCTAGACAAAAATTGACAATTTACGAGTAATTGAAGGATGAAATAGGATTACAACGATGAATTTGTGGTCTGATTGAATTTCATTCTAACTCTTACACACACTTTTAATTGTTAATTTTAATATCAGTCCAATTTTGGGTACTCAATGTAGAAGTTATGTTTACCAGAGAATGCCAGTAATAGAAATGGAGAAAAATGTAATGATTGTTAGGTTTAGAATTCGTAATTGGATAATGTAGCAAATCCAGTTCCATTATACTCAAGCGACAGTCAACTCAAAAGTGATGACCTGATTAGTGCCTTTTTCCGCCTATATGAGATAAGGTTCTAAAATACGTAATGCGTGACAATGTATTTCAGTTAAGTATCAAGCATTACAAGAATATATGTATATACGTAGTTATATGTTTTCCAATTTTTAATATTAGTTTAAATATTCTAACCTAGTAAATAAATAAAATAATGTATTCTTCAAACTTTATACATTCTTCAAATTTTATATACATACACACACACATACTCGAACTCATAAATACTACAATTACTTGAACTTTATACACATTCTTCAAATTTTTAACAAAAACGTAATGCTCAAAATTATAAATACAACAATTACTTGAAATTCATACAATTAGATTAGATACGAACATCGACTTAAAAAAATCCTAAATATTTTTGTAGATGATATAATATCATTATTAACATTCTCCTCATCATCACAACCATCAACAATACAAGATTGTCCTAGCATCACTTGCTAGTAAAACTGAAGAAAGACTGAAGAAGAATGAGGCTCGGGCTTGACGTAAATAGTTTACAACTCTACAAAAAAAAAATTATGATTTAAAAAAAACATTAAAACCCTACAAATTACTGTATATAATTCATGGGCTTGGGTGATTTGGTTAATTTGATGTTTGCTGGACTCAATTTGTAATTTTTTTAACTTATAAAAATGGGACAAGTTTTGCTAGGCTAATTTTGACACAATTT
>CAIGRN010107913.1:0-17646 GCA_903798345.1 Fraxinus anomala | reverse complement strand
AAGTGACTTGATTTTGAAATTTTAAGTAGGAAGTATTTATTTTTATTTTGTACCTAAAAGGTTATTATTATCTTTTTAATATAACCATATTTTTGTAGTTTAATATTCTTGGGTATTTTGTTTTTAACAATTGGAAAGGTCATTGTGACGATAAAGAATTATGCTTACCTAATGAATGACAAGTTTGCCCACGACATTGTGAAAACAATAGTATTATGATAGTCAGACGAGGTTGGGGACAAGGGGAAGAAAACAAGTGCGCGTGTCGCACCTGTTTTGGTCTTTTTTTTTTTTTTTAAATGTTCAATTAGTGAGTGACACGTGTCCCACATATTTTTAACCCTATCCCCTTATTTTTGTAGCAAAACCCCATGAGCCCTCTTGTGGACTTTGTACAATCGGGTCGCCACTTGGCACCGTGGGGGGCCAATCCTATAGGTGGGGGGGATAGGTGGCGACCCAAATTGTACAACCAACAAAGCCCTATGAAAATTCTCCCCTTTTAAAAATGGGAGAATTGGTTAAAGAGCCTAGTCAAACAATGTATTTAGCAAATTAACCTTATCTCAATGTTTCTTGGTCAAATGGTCTCCAATTATAAAATACAATAAATAAACAATGTCAATTGTCATAAATACCCTCACCATGAGAAAAGGCCCTAACACCCTTATCAATCTAATTAATTCCCCAATTCAAGTTTAGGTTTTCAAATCACAATTATCCGCTTCTCATCTTCAACTTTTGAGCTTGCTACTCTAAATCCCATCATTTATCATATTCTTCACATATTTTAAGTATCTTTTGAGCACTTGAACAAGAATTGATAAGTATATTATCTACAACGAAAATTCTTATTTACATTTGAAGAAAAAAGAAAGATACTTACAGAAATTTCATATAAATTGTACTTTTATTATTGAATACAACATTAAATAATATTTAATTGGTGTTGTTTATGTATTTAGTGTGTTTTTTGTGTTGTTTGGATTTATTGAATGATAATGACACTTAAATTATTATCTGGAATGTAGAATGTCACTCCAGCCGTTATCTACTACGTAAAATGGGACTTTAGTCTTTATCTGCTATAGTTTGATCTTTTCAACAAAATGACTTCTAATAATGGACTCCCAACGTATATACCACATAAAGATTGACAATGATATATCTTTTATATTATCAAAATGGTGAAAGCACAAGTTGTCCTACTCATATGTGTCGATTAAGTTAATGAGCATATCCCTCAACTTTTATACATGTCATGTGCATATTATAACGTAGATAAGTTCCATTTATTATTTCTTGGCACTCGAATGGGTCGTGGCTTCTTATATTAGTGTTTACAGACATAACATTACAAGTACTGTTTTGATGTGCAGTCACGACACTTGTGTCATTCCAAAGTTTTCACTGATATTTTTTTTTCAATGAAATACCTTCTAATAATAGACTCCCTAACATATGTGACATAGAAAGGTTGACCATGCTATAAAGAACGATTGAAATGACATAGCTTTTATATTATCGAGATGGTGAAAGTACAAATCATCTTATTCATATGTGTCGATTAAGTTAATGAGCATATCTCTCAACTTTTGTACATATTATGTACATATTACAACGTAAATAAGTTTCACTTATTATTTCTCAAGGCATGAATGAGACGTGACTACTTATACTCGTATTTATACACATAATAATACAAGTTTCATTTTCATATTCGTAAGGCGCTTGTGCCGTTTTGTTAATTTCTCCTATATTTTGATTTTTTTTTTCAATGCAACGAAGTCCAACAATGGACCTCCTAACATATGTAAGACACAAAGGTTGACCATGTGACAAAGAAATATCCAAATGACATAAATTATATCGTATCAAATTGGTTAAAATACAAGTCATCCTACCGATTCATGTCGATTAAATAATGAGCACATCTTTTTTATTTTTCATGTATCATGTTCATCTTACAATGTAAATGAGTTCCACTTATTAGTTTTCGAGGCAAGAATAAGTTGTAGCGGTTTATACTCATGTCTATAGATAGAATGACACAAAGGCCGTTTTCATTTCAGCAACGACTCTTGTGTCATTTTGTTGATTTCTCCTATATTTTGCTTTTTTTTTTTCAACGCAACTATCTCAATCATTGTACATAACTTGAAAAAGTTAGAAAGGTAATCACGTGAATAAAAAATGTTGAATTGACAAAAATTATATGATATCGAATTAGTGAAATCACAAGTCATCGTGTTGATTCGTTAAAAAATATAATTAATGTGCATATCTCTCAACTTTTACAAACAACTTATCTATCTTAAAACTTAAATGAGTTTAACTTATTGGTTTCTCATGGTATGGATGGGTCGTAGATGCTTATACTCGCGTTTATATACAGAACGACACAATGACCGTTTTCATTTTAGTAACGACATAAGGAGTGTATCTCACAACTTTTGTAAATGACAAGTCCATCTTACAACTTAAATGTGTTCAACTTATTGGTTAAAAGGGCACGGATGAGGCACAGCCGCTTATAATCGTGTTTACAAATACAATGACACATGGGTCGTTTTCTTTTTAGTAATGGCACTTGTGTCGTTCTATTGATTTCTCCTGTTTTTTCATTTGTTTCCAACATAACGCCCTCAAGCATTACACACCATAACATACTTAAGACAGAAATGTTGATGTGACAAAGAACAGTTAAAATCACACAGTTTATATGATATTGAGTTGAAAGCACGCGTAATCCTACCGATTCATTAGAACATAAGTAATAAGCATATCTTTCAAATTTTGTAAATGACATGTCCATCTTACAATTTAAATGAGTTCAACTTATTGCTTTTCAGGGCACGAATGGGGCTTTATCGCTTATAATCGTGTTTACAAACAGAATGACACTTAAGTTATTTTCTTCTCAGTAACATCACTTTGCGTCGTTATGTTGATTTCTCATATATTTTTAATTTGTTTCCAACGTAACACCCTCAAATATTGGATCCCCTTAAATGCGTAAGACATAAAAGTTGATCATGTGACAAAGAACGGTTAAAATGACATAAATTATATGATATTGAGTTGCTGAAAGCACAAATCATTCTACCGATTCATTAGAATATAAGTTATGAGCACATCTCTCAACTTTTGTAAATAATATATCCGTCTTACAACTTAAATTGGTTCAACTTATTAGTTCTCGTAACACGGATGAAGTGTAGCTGCTTATAATCGCCTTAACAAACAGAACGACACAAGGGAAATTTTCTTCTCAGTAATGACACTTGTGTCATTCTCATGAATACTTATATTTTCATTAACGTTACCCGTGCCATTATCATGGGATAACAACAATCTGAAAAGAAAATGTACAAGCAACAACAAACTAAAAAGAAATGTACAACTGAAAGACACATTTAACTTGAAAATGCATCAACACTTTTGTTGTTCTCATGAGATAACAACAATACAACTGAAAAAATCTATAATTGAAAGGCTAGCACTTAACTTTAAAGGCATCAACACTGTAAAGATGCACATCAAAAGGAAAAAAATGAAAGGAAAAACTTCGTCTTGTTCTGATTAGTTCACCTGCATCAACAGTAGATCAATGCTTAATACCACACGCTTAACATCTCATTCATAACAATTAAAATTATAATTAGCGTAGTTCCAAAGATATGTAAAACTCCATAGATGGGAATAAGGCTTAATAGATGGGATTATTCACCATGACTTAAACGTAAAAAATTATCCTCCCATCAAAACAACAATTGGGTCCAAAAATTAGAGTAATCAAACAGTAAATTGGCTATAAAGAATGGAACCCAATGAATTTTTACCTTTGAAAAAAGGGAAAAATGTGTTATATGGCATTCTTCACAATCATCTAATAGGAAAAAAGAAGAAAAAAAATCACATGCATTCATGTATTAAAAAACTAAATTAGAACACAGTTGGGAAGAAGACCTTAAATTCAAAGTGGGAGTATTGCGTTTTACAGTGGAAGAAGTCGTTAGATTCAATTGGGGAGTAAGGTTTTTAAAGTGATCGAGGAAGAAAAATCAACGTGAAAATGAGGGAAATTATGTGATATTTGCTAATAAATTAAGGTCGATTTTGCCATTTTGCGATTTAAAATGTTTTGAGTTTTTTTCTTTTCTTTAATATTGGTCAAAGCCCATTTCTTCAAATTCATTGTCAAACCCGGCTGTTTGGCCACATTTCCCTTTAATTAAATCCATTTCCTTAAAAATTATAGTATTTGATCTAGGAAATATATGGAACTGCCGGCTGCGAAATTCCCGGCGATCCGTTGCCGAAACCCTCAATATATGTCTCCGATACCTGGACACAAATTGTGCCAAATTGCAAAATGCAAATCAAGTTACATATGGACAAATGTCCTGTCCCAACAGAGAAACAGTCACAGTAAAATCTCTGTCTCTGCTAATTTCCCCAAAGCATTTGATTCGGAAAATCGAAAGAAGAATGGCTGGATTCACTTTATCGGCGTGGGAGGCAGTGGACTTTCTGCTCTTGCCATGCTTGCCCTCAAACATGTATATTATTTCCTTTATTTTTACCATTTTTCTTTTTGTTAGTGGAGTTCATGGTGTTTATCAATGACATCGGATTTCTGGTAAAATTTTGTGAATGTTGATAGGGATACGAGGTTAGTGGTTCGGACATTGTATGGAGCAGCTACATGGATGCACTAAAAGAAGCTGGTGCTCATTTATATATTGGTCATTCTGAATTGAGTTTACAAAAGTATAATTTCTCCAGTTCTCCTGATGCAATTGTCTTTTCGAGTGCAATTCGACCGGACAATGTGGAGATTCTATATGCCATGTCTGTTGGAATACCAGTGTAAGCATTTTGATATTTGCTCATGAAATGGCAAAAGTAGGTTATTTTGTGGCATAATCTCTAGTCTTTATCTATTCAAATATGTTAGCACAATTGGTTTTACTCCGTAGGTATAAACGAGGTAAATGGTTGGGAATGCTAACAGAGGACTACAATCTGATTGCTGTCAGTGGAAGCCACGGTAATATTTTGATTGCCGAGTTTTAGACATGGTAATTGATCAGTATTCGGTAGTTAGATGGTATACATCCATGCACACACTGTCCATTTGCAAAATTGCGTATGTATGCAAGACATTTGATGAGAGATAATTCACTATAATACTTGTTTGGGAGGATGTTGTTCAATAAAAGGACAAGTATAGCTGTATAGGATTGTATGTTTTTATGTAAATTCAGCAAATGAATCTTAAGAGTTTCAGTAATTGTAGGATTTATTAATTACACAAAATCTCGTAAAATAGTATGTATTTGTTTGCTGTGAAAAATTTCTGTATGTCTCCGACTGTGAGACTAAACCAAGTTTAGTTTGGATGGAGCAATTATCAAAACAGCACTCTGAATGGGAAGCCTACTGAAAGTGGATTACCCCATGGTGATGGACTTATATAGAATTTTTCTTGGAAATAGTGCAATACTTTTCGAGTGTGTGATGTTCGCATATCTGCAACTTGATCAACTGAGAAGGGTCACTTATTTTTTAGGGAAAAGTACTACGGCGAGTATGCTTGCTTATGTCTTAAAGTCAATGGGAGATGATCTTACTGCTGTAGTTGGGGCACAAGTGCCACAGGTATTATTTGTATAGCCCATAAAGAAGAAGTGAATTTGCCATGACGTTCTAAGCTTGCCTGCATTTTCTTCCATCAACATCTTTGTTGTAAAAGTATGATACTATCATTCTTCTGTGCTATGGACAAAATTTAAACATTTCTATAGATTTATTTACTTAAATTTTTGTATCAGAACTCCGACTCATCAAAGCTGCTTTCTGCAGTTTGGTGAAGGTAATGTCATCCATGGGAACAGTTACAATTTTGTACTGGAGGTATGCCATCCAATGATCAAACTCTGAATACACATCTGCCATTCAAAATGAAAGAGTAGTTCTACGTTATAATTAGATGTTAAGATTGGGATAAATATGATATAACAATGTGATTTGATGTTGGATATTTGTAGAAACAAATGCAATTTTTGAAGATTCTCCTGGATAAGATGGAAACTGAAATAATATATCCCTGTTAGAGAATATATTCCTATGTTACTCATAAATAATAAAGATGAATGCTTAAGCCTGTCTGGGTGTTTTTGATCTATTCGCACTGGGGGAACTGCAGAGAGTCATTAGCAACTCACAGTAAAACTCGTCACATTTTGGGATAATGATATCTCTGTCTTGTGTTTGGTGTAGGCCGATGAATATGATGCTTGCTTCCTTGAATTATCACCTCATGTAGCAGTTGTAACAAATGTGGATTGGGAGCATGTTGATATATTTCAAGACAAGGTTCATTTCATTCTGTTGAACAACTTAACTTGTGATACTGAGATATGATTAACTTTAGCCTGGGATCTTATACAATTTTGTCAACATTCAGGAGGCTGTTGAAACAGAGTTCAGGAAGTTTCTTGGGAAAATAAGAAATGGTGGACATCTTGTGTTATGTGGGGATAGGTATATACTGATTAATCTAATGTCTGATGTTTTTCAATTTTTCCCTTTGATTTTGTCTGATATCTAGTTTTTCATAATAGTAGCACTGCAATAAACTTCAAAATGAACCTCTTTGCAGGAATGACCAAAATCATGGTGCATATACTTTGCTCAATGACCCGAAACAATCCAGCATTTCAGATCATATGGAGCTCCATGATGCACAACTGCTCAGCAACAATTATAGAGTTACAACTTATGGGATGTCAAATTATAATGAATGGCATGCATCATCAGTTTGTTTTAACCCACATGGTGGTAGTGATTATAAACTGGTAAGATGTTCATTTCCTGGTATAAATCATTCACATCATATGTAAATTATTCACCCTAAGAACAGGCACATATTTGTTAATGCGGTAAAATATTTATCAAATTGTTGCAGAACTGTTCCTAGAATTATTCTTCCTCTTCTTCTGCATGTTATTCAGACTATGGAACTTTTATCTTTATTGATGTCATGTCGCTAAGACAAGATCAAAGCTTCCATATATTTCATCAATGGCTCTTGTTACTTATTATTTTGCTCGTACCACGTTCAAATTGCAATTAAGCCCCTGTTTGAGCCACATTATTTTTTTCATTCACATTCTTCTACTCATTTTTAACCACAAATTCTTTAATAAAATAATATTTTTCATTACATGACTAACTTTTTCTTCTTTTTCAAATACATATTCTCCATCAATCTACTATTCCAAAATACATTATTCCAAAATAATGTGACTCAAACACCCTAAAAATTGATTTTATCCATCCTGACTTAATCTGTATCTGGACGTTGGATCCATGTGTGCAAATAGAATATGATTTCACTAACTCTTAGTTCCTCTTTCTTTGCAGTATCACAAGGGGCATTATGTTGCAGAGATCAGCTTACAAATACCTGGAGTTCACAATGTTCTTAATTCATTAGCTGTGAGTGAGAACCCTAGATATTTCCTAAACTATTGCTGATATTCATTAAAAGCTACTGCCGAAGCTATGTTTTCAGTTTTTACAACCTTTTGCATTAACTGAATTCTACCTAGTGGTATTAGATCTTTAGGAGGTTCGATATCCTCCACATGGAAAGTTAGCATGTTATACTGTGTTTAGTTCTTTATTTGTTAGCCAAATTTTATTCTCCATATCCGACTGCTTTTCTCAATTTCTCCATCTTTTCCATGCAGGTTGTTGCGACAATGAGTTCAATTTTTGGTGATGAAAGACAATTTTATGAATCAATAGACGATGTGAAGTTTCATCTAAATAAATTTAAAGGTGTTTGTAGACGTTTTGAGATGATAGGTGCGATTCACAGGTGCCATATTTTTGACGACTATGCTCACCACCCCACTGAAGTGCGTGCAGTTATTCAAACAGCAAGGCAAATGTTTCCATCTGAGGAACTTTTGGTGGTGTTTCAACCTCACACTTACAGGTATTAAAAAATGGGTTTTTTCTTTCAAGCTTTGTTTGCTTACATGGATAGTTGAACTACCGTTTAGTGTTATCATCTGCATTCTGCAGTCGCTTGGCAGCCTTGAAGAGCGAATTTGCCTCTGCGTTAATTCATGCAGATCAAGTTTTTATCACTGAGGTAAAATCAGTCATTTTAGCATTAAAAAATGAGCCGCCACTAAATTCTTGGTCATTGACAACAGATTTATGCTGCCAGAGAGACAAACTTTTGTAATATTAGCGGAAGGGATCTTGCTATGTCTATAATCGGTCCACCGTGTGAATTTATCCCATGCCTGGTATGGAAAAAGAACTTTGAGCTCCGTCTAACACCGACACTCTCTAGATAAGTAAATAAATAAAGTTGCAGTAAAGCAAAAGTAGCCGTTGGTGATGCATCTTCTGGATAGTGTTATTGAGATAATCAAATCCATTAATATTGAGGAGCATTTCTCAATTTCTGTATCACCATATTTCGATTATGAATAATTTGTAGTCTCTTTCAGGAGGACGTGGTGGACAAGTTGGCACTGTGGGTTTCAATAGATCCTCATCGTCCGCTGGTCATCTTGACACTTGGAGCAGGTAGGAAGCTGTTGGGCAGACTTGTTCCAAGGATCACTCATCATACAAAATCTAACTCCAACCATCGGATTTTTTTTCTCTTTTTGCTTGAACAAATAGGTGATATAACTAATGTGGGACGGAAACTGCTGCAAAAGTTGAAACAAACACTATCATGACCCATTCAATTTGAAGATCAACCCTGTGATGCTTCAAAGGAACTAATCCATCAGAATTTTGTTAGAATGCAAACATCAACACGTAATGCCTGAACTGGACCTCTGGAGATTGGGTTATATATGAATCAGCAATGAGATCCATTGCAAGCTTCTGCTCGATCATTCTTCTGGGTTATGGCACCTGTGCTTGTCATATGGTTATCTCTATTTGAATATGATGACCAATGACAGGTTAATGCGATTGATGATGGGCAAAGAAAGGTTTGGTCATAAGGTGGTTGCCCAGATAAATGACATGGATACCTGCACTGTGATGCAAGCCAAGTTGGGTGTTGCCAAAAGGAACCATTTCCCTCAAATTGGATGCAAGACACCAATGGAAGAGGAAACAGAGAAGAACCAGAAAGCCTGATACTGTTCTAGCAAGTCTCATTCTCACGGCATGCTTGGAATGGATGTGGAAATCAAGTATCTACACGATGAAATTTATAAATGCAAAATTGTATGAAAACTCAGAAATATTTGTTTTCGGACCTTCTGTCCAGCCTTCTATGTATCTAACTATTTCCTTGGCATGTAAAAGACAAGCAGAACGGTTTTATCTGTGCTGCTATTAACAAATCAACGGTATTGAATAACGAACTGCAAATAAAATCAAAACCACGAAAGTTCACGAGAATAGTTTCACAACCAGCTTGCAAAGTAAAATTACAAGTTAGAATCATAAGACTTAAAGACCTCTAACGTAGTAAAAAAACAATCCCAAAATCGTCAAAACAAATGTAAGAATGGCTAACCTTAACTTCTTGACATGCACATTTTCCCTAAACAACTCACCATTCCAGTTTACAATTGCCTAAAACACAGCATCATCCACATTATAACCAGTGCATTTTACCCTCCAAAGAACGAGAAAAACCCCCGTTTTTTGGGCTCCTCCTCCATCATCACAGCCTTCATGCTGTCCTGCTCGACCAGCCTCCACGCCGCCTGCTCAAATGCTAACCCGGCCAACGCAGGAGGTCTGTTCAGAACCAGTGGATGCCCCCTATTCGTGCTCCTAATCACCTCAGTATCCTCTGGGATCGCCCCCAACAATGGCAACCCCAACATTTCTTGAACATCCAAAACCGACATCATATCCTCCCCTTTTATCATATCTGTTCTCACGCGGTTCACAATCATCTTAATATCCCTAATCCCATCACATTCCAATAGCCCTGTTACCCTATCCGCATCGCGGAGACTAGTAATATCCGGCGTGGTTACCAGAACCGCCTCATTGGCAGGAGAAATAGCAGTTATAAATCCGGCATCAATCCCAGCAGGGCAGTCGATCAGTACAAAATCCGGCGTCCCTTCTTCACGGGCCTTGAGGGCATCCACAAGCCAAACCAAAGCCTTTGCCCCGAATCCAATAGGGAGCTTGGACCTTGGCTTGGAAATGCAAAGTAGCTCAAAATTGGACCAGCGTTTGTCTCGAACAAGGGCCTGGTCGAGCCGACAATCACCATTCAGGACCTCGAATACAGTATAGTTGACGCGATTCTCGAGACCTAGTAAAAGGTCGAGGTTACGGAGGCCGACATCGGCATCAATGGCAACCACGGAGAATCCAAGACGGGCTATGGAGAGGCTGATATTGGCGGTGGTGGTGGTCTTGCCAACGCCACCCTTTCCGGAAGTGATGACCACCACACGAGGCGTCTCCCCGGCCAGCTGGGGCTTGCGGTTGTACTGGAGAAGGGAGTTTACAGTGAGGGTCCTAGGTTTATTCTTGAGGGTTTTGGGGGAAAAGGGATGGCTGTACAGTGGAGAGGTTTTGGGGTTCGTGAGAAGTTGCAGAGATACCATTCCTGAGCTTTAATAGGGGAGAGAGGTTGCAGGGGCGGCGGCGGGAATGGGGTTGAGGCAGTGTAGGTGTAGGGACTGAGAGAAATGGAGTTGCTGTTGCTGGGGATGAAAACTGCATAATTGGTCCTCAGCCTATTAACTAGTAGTAAATGGTTCTCAACTTTCAGAAACAGAGCAAATTGGTCCTTCAATCTTTTATGTGACAAGTTAACAAAGATATGGACAGATAGGGACATTTTGGAGTTTTAGGTGTGGTAAAAAAATTGATTTAAGTAGCAGCAAAATATTAATTTTTCAGTTTTTAAATTTTCTAATTACCTATAATAAAATATCAATTTTAACCCTAATAAATTAAATTAATTCTTTTTTCGTATTAAGTTTATCGATGTTCCAAAAAGAACACATCGTTCCATCATCTAAATTTATTTGAACTATATGGATTTAGCTTTTATTGTAATTTTATAAATTTTGAAATTAAATAAACATTATATTTTTCATTTTAAAATGAATATAATAAATACATTGTCTATTATTTGAAAATATTACATATTGTCATAAAAGTAAATATCAATTTTAAATTACTGCTAATGATAATAATAATAATAATAATAATAATAATAATAATAATAATAATAATAATAATAATAATAAAATGATACCATTATAATTAGGGTTTAAATTACATATCTGGAAATGACAATCTATTGGCAGTTTCCTTCTCTTCAAGATAACTTTAAAGGAAGACAATTTTGATGTAAATTTGACATTAGAATATGAGTATGGGATAGAGTTTGGATACTTGGTTGACATTGGTTGTGTAGAATGGATAAATGTTGTACTTACATTACATTTACTATGTACGTTACTTATTGATACATCTCGTTCGATAAAGTATTAAAAAAAATTAAAATTCGAATCTTAATCATTATGTTGACTTGTTCTATCTTTTATTGTAGACCAAACTATCCATAATCAAATGTGCCAACTTGGGAGACTGTCGTATTCTTAATTTTTTCAGAAATTTATGAAGCCCCTATTTGATAGAAATTATTAATCTAAACTTTTGTCAAAATCAAAATTAACAATTAATTTTAACCACATATTTTATAAAAGTCACTATTTTTCAATAATACGTTTTTTATCAAAATCTCTTAAAAATTCAATTTAATCTCCACCAAACAGGGGCTAAAAAATGAAAGGCTAGATAACTTGCTTAGCTCGATATTAGTCGGGTTGGGACTTATTTTACGATTCTGTTGCAGCGTTCGTCCCAATACTTTATTTTTTATATTGTTATTTAGCTTCAGTAATGTTTTATGTCAGTTTAGGTGAAAGAATTTGTGACGTTTAAATAATATATTTAGCTAAATTTAAGGATTTTATGCCAATTTAGTAGGACCTAATATAGTGCTTCTATGTATACCAGAGTTAAATATAAGTACTAAATAGAATAGTTATAAAACCTGGTCCAATAGATAGGTCGGGTCTAAAGTGAAAAGAATATATTAAAAAATAGCATATAAATCATAAGCTTGTATGTTCATGTGTTCTCAAGTTTAAAATTTTATATACTAATTGAATACTATAGAATTCCAAATTTTCTCTTTTTTGAAAATTAAATTTAATATTTATATTTCATTATTTTCTAAAATAAAATCTCAGATTTTTTTTTTTTTTTGAAAGAATGCAATAATTATACATATATTATTTGAACCAAAGTTATAAACATCTAATTGAGGTGGTCTAGTGTTTCTGAATTCCTTAATTAGTTGATAGGTCCATCTATTCAGCGTTTAAATCTTAACAATTACCTTTTGATAAAGGGTTTTGCTAGAGTTGGCCTTGTTACTCCAGGGGTGCATATGACGCCCCCTATTCATCCAGGGCCACTGAACGAATAGCAAAACTCTTTGATAAATTATTAAATAATTGGTCATTTTTAGGAAAAATCTGTCGATTTTAGGGGTGCTACATAGCCCCGTTCAAATGGATCAAATCAAGTCAAAGGTACTAATTGGACCGGATCAGGATCCGATTCATCAACTTCTCGATTCAGTCTATGCTTAGTTGCTTACTCAATTTTGATATGATTTACACTTTCTTTTACCAAATTCACAAAATTACAACCGCATATTTCACCAAAGCTCCTGAAATCCCAACCGCAGATTTCAATAATAATGAAAAATCGAACTCTCAATGCAATCGTAGGTCCACAATTTCCACCCATAACAGTAGAAGTGAAATCTCAACCGTCAATTTCCCTCGAGTGAGAAAGTCACAAGAACTCTACAATACCGTCCCGTTAACAGCCACATGTCTAATCCTATCTTCCGTTTCCAATTTTACCCTTCCTTCTACTACTCATGCCTGTCTCTTCTCACCGGCAATCTCATTTGATCAGTTATTTTATCCATCACTTTTTCTCTCACACAGTCACGCACTGAATTTGTAATATTTTTGTGGGTATTTCTTCAGATCCAAATCCAATCCCATGATTTCCTCCTCTTTGATTTCAACAGGTTTGCTTGATTTTCGCTTTAATTTTGGCATTTTTTTCATGTAAAATCTGCTTTGTTAAGCTTGATCTGATGCTAGATAATGTGTGAAATTGGTCGATTTTGTTGATATGGTGTGGCGAGTAGATCAAAGGGGAAAATTTACGGGTTTAGTGGGATATAACTTGTCTATTCAATTTGGAGTTCGATTATATTTATAATTTGGATGGATTTACTTTTTGGGATCTGAATTTGGTTATGTTGGCCAATGCTACGAAGCTTATTTTGATGTCAAACAAAATCTTTAACTGGCATGAAGAATTTTTGCTAATTGAAAATTGATCCATTTATTATTTGTAAATTTACTATTGGTTTAATGATTGAATTAGAAAACGTAAGGTTGAGGAATTGCTCTAATTGATTAAAAATCTCATATGTTCTAATTTAGGTTGTTGCTAGGTGCTTAAAGTTTTCTGCCTTGTTAATGTTGTGCTTCACTGCTTTGTATAACTGGACAGTTCTGTTTAGATCTGGGCATGGAGTTTTGGTATATATCAATGTGGCAGTGTGTGAATGGCAGGGTTTGATTGTTTCATGACGATTGGTAGGTAGAGTTTGATATGTTTAGCTTTTCTTTATTGTTTACCTATTTAATACAATGAGCCATCATTTTTTGGTGTATCTGTTGCTGTACTTTCTATGCAGTTTGTCTCTATTGTACTTTATTCTTTGTTTTTCATCTTCATTGCAGGAGGGAAGGCCATGTGAGTTGTTTGAACAGAAAGAACTAGTTATTTCTTTTGGGTAATTAATCAGCTTATACATTAATAATTTTCTTTGTGAGAAGTAGAAAAGGCTGTCTGAAAGTGAGAAGAATGGCAAGGAACGGGGTAAATGCTTATCAGTTTTCTCTTCTCCTATCTCCTGTCGTTTCTTTTTGGGAATGTAGTGTTCGTAAAATGAGTTATTCCTTCAGACCTGAGTGGGTGTAGGTATAGGTGTCTTGTATATATTGTTATATAAGTTTTCAGCTTGAATTTAGTTTATCATTAAGCATTAAATAATGAGTTTTAGAAGAACTGGGAATATATAGCTAATCAGATATCCATACGTCTTAAGGAAGTTTTATTGGGCACGAAAAGAGAATATTGAGAAAACGTGTGCTGTAGTATTAGAGTCAAGGATAACATGGAGTGTGCTAAAATACCAGCTGGTGTTAGAAAAGCCAAGAAGAAGCAGGTAAAGGATGAGTTAGATCGTATTAAACAGGCTGAGAAGAAAAAGAGGCGCTTGGAGAAGGCTCTGGCCACTTCTGCAGCAATCCGTTCTGAACTTGAAAAAAAGAAGCTGAAAATGAAAGAAGAACAGGAGAGGCTTGATGAAGAAGGTGCTGCAATAGCCGAGGCAGTTGCACTGCATGTTTTACTTGGTGAAGACTCGGACGATTCATGCAAAGTTATGCTGAAGAAGGATGAGGAGCTTACCTCTTTGGATAATGATAGCAACTTCGACTTTGTTATTGGTGGAAGACATGCAATGGTTCCTCATGATGATCTATCGAACTATTTGCTTGAAGGATCTGGCTGGGCTTCTGACCCTCGTGGATATAGGTGCATGTGGAATCCCTGGTACAATTCCAATTTGATCGTCCCATCTGGACCACTTGGTAGAGATTTCCACCCACAATATTTTGAAGAGGAACATTGGGGCACTGCTGATATATCAGCTGGTCTTCTTGCTGCTCAGGCTGTTTCATCACTTCAAATCACTGATGACGCGCGAGTGGATGCTTATGTCTTCAACCAGATGTTAAGAGGTTAATATAAACAGCAGTTCGTGTCTGGTCAATTTCTTGTTTCCTGTGTTAGGTCTGAATAATGCCCTGTATATATTTCAAGTGAGCTCACCTGTCTATTTTTCAAATTTCAAGCTTGGATTTTTATTGACATTTGTTCACTCTTTGTGATTCAAATTCTTGTTGGTTGTTTCTGATGGCTTGAATTTTCGATATATTGACTTGAGTAGTTCCATTGCCGTGGTGGCTTCCCTAGCTTGGCTAGAGGACACCATTTGACAATGAATGCATCCAACTATGTGATTGACTCAATTAATCAACTAATGTGCAAAACTCTGGCTGATTCTGAGTTAATTCATACAAATTCAGCTTGTGAAACAGTGATTCAACCTGAACAAAGTTGGAACCTTATAAAATACGATCTTTTATTGAAAACGAGGTGGAATACAAGTTATTTAAGGCACATCCCAAGGCCCAAGGGCAATGGTAGAGCAACAAATATAAAAATGGACGCTCCAAAGAATTTTCCTTCATAAGCATCTCTATGCTCGTCATGTATTTTTTTAATTTTAAATTATATTCACCATCTCATTGTGCATGCTTGAGATTTATTGAGCGGCTATCTCCCATTAGCAAGCTGAAACACGTAGGGGGTGAAGCTTCGACTCTACATTCATGTTCATAGGATGTGCACGCACACGAGTCCAATAAACAGCATTTTGAGCGGTAGGCTTATAAGAGGGGATCCTTCCTTTTAAGCTGATTTTAATAGTGATTTCTACAAGACCTGTTTGAGCCCTTTCTTTTGTCGAAATGCATTTTGGAATAGTGATTTGATGAAAAATGTGTGATTAAAAAATTAAAAAAAGTTTTGAATTTCTGTGTAATAATATTTTATTGAAAAATGTGTGGTTAAAAAGAAAAGATAGAAAAATGTGTTTTGAAATTAATGGGAATCGAACATGCACGTGTTTATAAAATCGCTATTACATCCTTTTAGAGATGATCCTAGCTTTCGGATGAACAGGCGAAGGCTACTTGTTTATGTAAAGTTATCAAGTCTGGAAAAAGAGGACTCGGTGAATTGTAAATACTTAACTAAGTCCACGTTGCTAACTTAAAGCTCGAGTTATTGGTAAATAAACACATTGACCAATCTTTTCCTAAAAATTGATTTTAAATGAAATAATGTTATTCAGTATCATTGGTATTAAACACCAGTTTAGGTGTAACGACCGTACGCCGTTTAGGCTAAGGCATTTTAACCAAAATCGAATTGGAACCTCCGCTTCCAAAAAAAATAAAGTAGGAACCGAAATTGAAAACCGAGAATTGATTAGGTTCGAATCGGTTCTTGCTTCCTGACCAAAATCGTGGATACCCGAATGGAACTAACATTTTATATAATTTTTTATTTTTTACAATTTATAAGCTAGTTAAAAAAAAAATACAAAACCTAAAAACTCTAATTTGAATAGTAATTTGTCTAAAATTCTAGATTCTAACCCTAAGAAATCATCACATACTCCTACTTTTTTGTCTTTCGCCTCACATTAGATTATTGCATTTCAAAGGCTTGTATGTGTTAATTTTAGCCATTTGGATATTCTATGAATGAAAAAAAATTCAAGTTACGATTATAGTATAAGTTTCATGAATTAAAGCGTTCATTCTTTGCAATTAGCGTTTTTTATTTTTTCCACTGTTTAGAAACTTAAGCAATTTTTTAATTTTTTTTTTTTTTTTATAATGCATGACAATTGAACTGTATATTCATAACTTGGGTTGTTGTGTACCTTTTTTGTTATCTCGAGTTCGTGGTTCTTTTTGAAATATATTTTTTCCATTTTTACTCAAATAGAGCGAGTTCCATACGTGGACTGCAATTTTTTAATACTATATAGTTATGTATCAAATTAGTATTTTTTTACATCGGTTCGTTTTAAAAGTAGAAAAAATTTAAGCATTATCCATAATTAAATCAAGGCTTTAGCATGCTTTATTTATGGATCGAATAAGAATTATTAGGAAAAAATAATTTCTTCTCAAACTATAATTTTATTTTTTATGTTTTAATTTTCTCATCGTTTCGTGATTTTTTAGTCTCCACTATTTTAAGTTATGTAACTAGATTTCTTAGCTTTTTGAAGATTTCTTAACTAAATTTTCTCCCTTGCACAAATATTGTCGAGTAGTATCGTGTTATATATATGTATCAAAAGGGTCTATATAAAAATGCTTATTTAGCCCCTATTTGACATCCTGTACTTAATTTAATTTTTATCATACTCATTTTCAATCATACATTCACACAATAAATTATTTTACACGTAAATTCAAATTTTCCATACTTTTTTAACTACACTCCTCAAAAAATACTATTTAAAACTATGCTCTTGTTTGGAGTAAATTTTTCTTTCAATTTTTTAGCAAAAAATAGATTATTTCATAGTGAACTTAGATTTCATTTCTCACGTTATTGACACAAAAGTAGTGATGGCAATGGGCCGAGCCGGCTAACCCGCACGAGATGAGGTCGTGGCTCGTGAACCAACGAGCCTAGCTTAAGCTCGGCTCATTGATTTTTGGCGAGCTCGGCTCGTGCCCGAACTCGCAAAAAACGAGCTTGTTTTTTTTAAATGTTTTTTACTCTAAACATATATATATCTTGAAGACTTTAATGTTGCCTTTTTAAAGATTTAAAGATTGAGTTTTATTTTTTATTTAC